>MU757061.1:10831-22321 GCA_026770625.1 Nicotiana glauca
ACGAGGAGCTCAAGTTGGGAAAAGGGGTTGCGGCAAAATGTGAGGATCTTCAGGTGAAGGTAATGTCTTTGCGAGCCAAGCTTAAGTAGAATGCCACTAGAGTTGTCAATCTAAGTGCAGAGTGGACGGATAAGGTGGCTGAGCTAGAAAGGAAGATGGTCGAGTTGTAGAGGGTCGAGGGAGCCCGAGTGGAGGCTTTGGTAAGGGTAGCAGCGCTGGAAGACACTATTCGCGTCCTCAGGTCTAAATAGGAAGCTGAGAGAGCTAAAACCACACTTAGGGAGGCAAGGCTCAAGGAGAGAATATGTGAACTAGAGTGGGATGCCTCGAACTTGGGAGACCAAGTTGTGGCTCTCGAGGCCGAGAAGTCACAGATGTTGGTTCAGCCCCCCCCCAACCAAGAATCTGCCTCTATTGTTTTCCCCTGCCATTTGTACGAGATATGGGTCCATGTTGAGGCCCAACGAGAAAAATACAAAAGTTTGTGGGCGACGGGGAGTGTTCTTGAGGCTGTTTTTGAAGATGCTCAAGTTAAGGCATGTGAGGCTCGTCTTGCATGCGGTTATGACCCTGCGATGACAGAGGCTGGCGGAGATGCTGAGGTCGAGGACGATGTTGCTTCTGATGATGATGATGTTGGAGGGGGCAATGGTGGAGACGAAACGGCCAGACCGAGCGTGAAGGGATGTGGTGGCGTGGATAGTGAGGATGCTGAGTGAAACCTTTGTGCATTTAATTTGTCCTTTTATACTTAGTTTAGTTTTTTTATACTTGGTTGACTGGGTGGGGGCCCTTTTTTGGCCCTTCCTAAGATACTTATTTCTTTGAATGAAATTGTCGGTTCGTCTTCGTTTGTATGTTTTCGGCTTTCCTTTCTCTTTTCCTTTTCGAATTTCTTGGATTTTCTTGAAATGAGTCCTTGACTTCTGGTAATTGATTTGAGTGGGATTAAATTCGATCTGCTAACTTGAACTTGACTTTGTTAACCCGAGCAGGGTCGAATTTTATCTTGCCAGTTTGAGTGAGGTTACTTTTTGACTTGTTAATTCGAGTGATATCGAATTTTATCTCACCAACTTGGGCGGGCTCAACTTTGGGTTGTAGACTCGAGCAAGGTCGAATTTTAACTCGCCAACATGGGTAGAGTCAGTTTTGACTAGTAAATTCGAGCAAGGTCAAATTCTGGCTTACCAACTTGGGCGGAGTCAGTTTTGACTTGTAAATTCGAGCGAGGTCGAATTCTGACTTGCCAACTTAGGCGGAGTCAGTTTTGACTTGTAAATTCGAGCGAGGTCGATTTCTAACTTGTAGAATCAAGTGAGGTCAAATTTTGCCTTCGCTTGGGGATGGTCGGGATTCGCGTTGGTGTGAATTCGAACGTGGTCGAATTGTGACCCGTGGTGAGTTTGAGCGAGTTCAAATGTTGACTTATTAATTCTAACAAGGTCGAATTTTACTTTCACTTGGAGATGGTCGGGGGCCGCATGAGTGTCAATTTGAATGAGGTCGAATTTTACTTTCACTTGGAGATGGTCGGGGGCCGCATGAGTGTCAATTTGAATGAGGTCGAATTGTGACCCCTGATGAGTTCGAGCGAGGTCGACATTGACTTATTAATTCGAACAAGGCCAAATTTTACTTTCGTTTGGTGATGGCTGAGGGCCGCATGGATGTGAATAGGAGTGGAAAACGGGCGGGTTAGATCGGTATGGTTTGGGTCGAAAATAGGTAATGAAAAAATAGATCAATTATCTGATCCGACCCATATTTAATACAAATAAAAAGGTTAACCGGTGGATAATATGGGTAACCATATTATCCGTGAATTTTTGCATATGATCATTTTTGGGAGAATTCTTAGTCTTCCTAACTTGAGGAACTCTCAATTTGAGGCTTTACAAATGTAAAAGTTAGACCTATTGGTTATCCATTAGTTACTCATTGGTTATCCATTTTCTAAATAGATAATATGGTTCTTATCCATATTTGATCCATTTTTAAAATTTGCATTATCCAACCCACTTTTAGTGGATATAAATGGGTGGTTAAATGTTTTCTTTCAACTATTTTGTCACCCCTAGGTATGAATTCGAACAAGGTCGAATTGTGACCCGTGATGAGTTCGAGCAAGGTCGAACCATGACTTGTTAAATCGAATAAGGTTAAATTATGACTTTCTCTTAGCGATGTGTGGGATCGGTAGAGCGGTAAGAATATTGCACGTTGCGCTTTTGTTGGAGGATATTACTCATTGTTGCATCGTTTATGCATGCGTTGGGGTGAGTCCCAATTTATCTAATCTTGCTTTCATTGGAGAATATCATGCGTTTTTGTATAGTCTATGTATGCGTTGGGGTGAGTCCCAGTTTATGTAATCTTTCTTTCATTGCTCGGCCTGGAGAGACTGTTGACGGGACGGGCGATGAACTTATTGCTTGGGCCTTTGAGCGCCTTGGGGCTCGATTGATTTGAACGAAGTTCGGACGTAACTTATAGTATTTAGTAGGCCGAATTGACATAGTGTCGGCATGGCAAGAATACGGGCAAGCTTTCCGTGCTCATGTTCTGCCTGTATTAGGGAGATTGTACGATCTGTGGACTCATCGCTCAGTTCTAGGCTATGGAGATTGTTTCTTAATGATGTCGGCTTGTTATGAGTTGTTTGTCCATTATTTGTATTATGGTGCGGTGTGGAGGGTTTTCCCGATTTACTATTCGCCGTAGGGAGGAATTTAGAGCATGTATGTCGGCTAGACTTTGTTCGCGATTTGGGAGGACGTCCATGTTCTCTGTTCCACTTCTCTCTCTCTCTCTCTCTCTCTCTCTCTCTCTCTCTCTCTCTCTCTTTTTAAAAAAAGGAATAGCGGGTTAGAAGTACATATAATAATATGTTACCTTGATCGGCTTTTTAGCTGATGAATGATGGGGATTGGCCATGTTTCCCTCGTATGCTGCGCTTTTTGGACCTGGGAGTTCCCTCGTTCAGCAATGAATTAGGGATCGATCCGCATGGCGGCTCGCTTTGTTCTGTATTCTGATACTAGTTTCCGGCCTGATGCTGGCTTCGTTTTTGCGCTCAGCCTCATCACTGGTTGAGCTTTGGCATTTCGTGGGTGGACGATCCACTTCCCCCATTAGGGTCACGAGTTTGAGTCCTAGTTCGTCAATCCCGAGCGTGCGAACATGGTAAAAATGTAAGTCATACCACAAACATACAAATGAGGAGTATCTTAGTCAGTAAATTACATAATAAGCCTTGTCTCATATAGTAGGAGGGGAGGCGATATCCGCAGGATATAGGAGGCATTGGGTACTAACCTGGAAATGGGATTACGAATGCGTATGGTACGCGAAGTGTCAATCCGCCTATGTTGGCTCATGTTCACAATGCCTCATGGCTGTTGCTATGGCGCAACATAGTTTTCGTGTGTAAACCAGGCATAACTCCGGCTTTGCGTAAGGATTTACCCTTGATTGGTTTGACAGTTTCAGGGGTTTAGCGACAACGTTTCGCAAGTCAGCGTTCGTAATGAAAGGGTGAAACTTCACCGAATGGGAAATATGGCTAAGACCATGTTTGGATCTATAGGGAACTAAGTCTTTGGGTAGAAAGTCCCCACAGACGACGTCAAACTGTTTGACAAAAAAGATTTAGACTTTTTATTGAACTAATTAAATAAGAAGATTTGAGGCAAATCCTAGCCAAAGATAATTTACCCTAGATCTAAGATAGAAGATAAGAATAAGTAAATATAACTGAACGTAAGATTTAACTATAATAATGATTGAATCCTATTATGTAAGAAAAGGATGGTGATTTTTTTAATATTAAATGATAACAAATAATACATAGGTGAAAAGGGTCACCGCTATTGGACAAGGTTGACCCCCGTACACTTTGATCTAATACAACTAATGATGGATATTGGGATCTAGGCTTCCTTTCTCCTTTCTCCTTGACGAGGATCCAGAGATCAAGATCCTCCTTAATCTGTAGAGATATGTCTATATGTGTGTGTGAATTTGGTCTCATTCCCCTTTCTTCTTCTTCTCCCTTAGTTTATATACCAGGTATTCTCCTTTACCCAACGACCATTAACCATAGTACCTAAGTCGTTTGACTATATTACTGGTTGACCCTATGAAATGCCGTAACATCCAATTTGCCGTTCAAGCATTCTGAATAAACGACCTAGGCCGTGGCCGAGGTGTGTGCCCTTATAGCGTTGTATGGATACAACTTCGGCCCAAGTAATTTTTTGTCGTTCCTCTTTACGCGGATTCTCGTCTAGTCAGATTTCGACCCATATAGAAGGTGAGATTATTTATCCTAATTATAATCATATCTATAATCTCAGGATTATAATCCTTCTTCGTTCTCTTAAAACACCTCAATTGATGAATTAGTGCCATTTTTCCCTCCTTCTATATATGTATTACAAAAATCACAAAACTATATATAAATTTAAATAAGAACTCAATTACTATTATAAATTTTTTTGTGGTTGTCGTAGAATATTTGACCGTGGAATCAATAATTACTCCATAAGGGATGTCAGCGTTCAACCCACAAAATCCCCACACTTGACAAGGGAAAAATAAGAAAAGCCCCTTAGTGAACCTATCCTGTAAAAAGATACATTGACTGCTCCTGTCAGGTGACTTGTCTTATGCTAATTTTTTTCTCTCAAGATGTAAAAAAACCCTTTTGTTTGCAGCTACTTCTTTACCTTTTCTTCCTCCATTGAAAATCAAATAAGCTAAACATGAACACATACCAACCTGAGCCTTCCAACATCAACCAAACCACTGAACCCCCAAATATAGGATCTATGCAAATAGATGATACATCTACTATCCCTAAGCCTAAAACTTTCCTTCAAAACCTCTTACTAGATAAACACCTTTCTCCTAGCCTAGCTAATCCCTATCCACCAGCACTTACCACTATTTTAACAGATGAAATCACAGTAAGCAACGACGATGAGGATAACTTTATCCCTATCACTGCATCTGATAAATCTCATTTATATGAACCTTGGAAATATTCGATTATCATCAAGTTATTTGGCAGAAAGATTGCCCATCATATTCTAAAAAATAAACTTATGGATCTTTGGAAGCCAACGGAGGAACTTCCTCTTATTGACCTGGGTTCGGACTTCTTTCTTATAAAATATCAGAAAGAGGAGAATATGATTAAGGCTCTCCATGGTGGTCCGTGGTTTGTTCTCAGCCACTTTTTATCTGTTCATCGCTGGGAGCCTAAGTTTGTTGCTTCTGCTACTCAACTCACATACTCTGCGTTATGGGCAAGGCTCCCTGAACTACCGTCGGAGTTCTATGATTTAGATATACTCCAGCGTGTTGGATCGAAATTGGAAAATCTACTTAAGATCGATTCATGTACATCGTCTACAACTAGGGGACGATATGCACGAATTTGTATTAAGGTGCCATTGGGAAAGCCTCTAAAAACTCATGTTAACCTAGGGCACCATAAGCAACTTATTCAATATGAGGGTCTTAACCTACTTTGTACTGCTTGTGGGCGTTTTGGACATGGCAAACAACATTGCTCATAGACTGCCTCTTCAACTATGGAGGGAAACACTTCGTCTCCTCAGGCTCACGCTTCTGTACCACAACGTCAAGAGTGAACTACTTTGGAGTTTCCCAAAAAACTAAACTATGCTACAAGGAACTCCACACCCTCCATGAACAAGGAGGTTGCAACAGCTGTATCACCTAGGCAGGGCCTTGACCCAGGTAAGTACCCTAACTCTATCAGACCTCATGTGGGCTGGCCCAAATATGAAAACCATATACCCAATAAGCTTAATATAGAAAGCCTGAATAGTTTTAGTTGGTTAGCCCATCTAGACACAACTAACGAAAGGTTGCCTAGTTTTCATAAAAGTCCTGCTAAAAGGACTGACCAAATCGTGGAGAATAGCCAATTAATTCTTCAACGTTTAAGTTTCCACAGAATTGCCTATTAATTCCATATTTAGACTTGCCACCTCCTACTACTAATCCACGAGCAGATTTTAACGTCACTACACCCACACAGGTTCCATTACCGGCTACTCAATGTCTAGAAGCTGCTCTTTTACCTCTTAATCCAATACAGCCACATAAGCTCAATCCTCCACGTAATATTTCTGCCGCCTCTTTCCACCAATCAAACCTTCACAATTCATCTACTACTTTGTCCCTTACTGACACGTCCTTACCACATATAAGCCAAAACACTTCACTTTTGCATGCTACAGTACATGCAGCTGATCATGTAAGCCAAATGAACACTTCTTCGCCCCAGCATAATGATTACATTGCATGTGAAGTTCACTCTTCCTTCACTCCATTACCTACTATATCCACCTCCACTCCATCTTCTCCACTTACTCAAGACTTTATAATTCCAGATAAGAGTCCTCCTCAAACACAGGCTCACACACAAAGTCCTACTACAAACTCAAAGGATGCAACGTCCTTCTTTTCCAAACACCAGTCACTACATAAGCATGCAGGATAACACCCAAACAAACAATCAACTCTTCCACCTCCCTAGACTAATCATGCATGGGCCATAACTGCCACACATCTCGTCCCCGATGGTCTACACTTCTCAGATCATCTCCACAGACCTACCTCTAGATTCCTGGTTGGAGATGGGCTTTAGGGGTATGCACTGACGTTCACTATGGAGTTGAGCGGACAAGAAGTTGTTCTTCTCATACAGAATCCATCCCACTTAGCGGAAATTATCACAGAGGGTATGCGTCTGGGGATGGAGGCTTACACACAGAACCACTGGTTCACAACACAAAATCCTCTCCTAGTAGAGAACCAACCATTCTCTCCGACTCCTCACTAGAACTACCCCATGAACCCTTCCAATCTGCATGGAAACCCAGTGATCAACCTAATTCCTTTCTACCCTCCTCATCGCATGGGTCCGGTATATGCTCCATGGTTTCAGTCACTCCACTCCTTCAACCCACTCTCACCTTATGCCAGTCCTCTCAGTCCAATGGACAACTTCAGTCCAATAGAGTCTCCTCCTCACACACCCCCACCCTCACCATACGCACTAGACAGTCCAACAAGGCAGGAGTTAGTAGAAATTCTAGTGGAGATGAGGGAAACAAGTATAGAATTTTGGTGGCTAAAGGGGATTCTTCTTTACGACATAAAAGAGCAGTACGAAAAAAAGTTTATTCTAAAGTGTCCACCCGATCTAGTAGCATGCAACATCAACTTTCGTCAACCTCTAAATCCAATGATAGGGAAATATTCCATGGTCATCATCCCCGCTCTTAACCAGACCTCTCAGATAGTGAATCAGGAGCAAACGACATCATCAGTCACTCCGAGGTTTCCAGTTCCAATAGAGCAGACACCCAGTCCTAACTCTTTTATGAATTTTCTTCTTTGGAACTGTAGGAGATCACATAATCCTGAATTTCGGAGGCACTTCAGATCCTTGCTAGACAATCATAGGCATATGTTAGTTATTCTGCTCGAAACACACATGAATGATCACTTTAGGCTCATGGATGACTTTAATTTCACTCATATGTCACAAGTTGCTGCTAATGGACTTCTAGGGGGATTAGTGGTACTCTGGAAGGAGGAGGGTATAAGGGTGACTGAAATGAGGATTTCTGACGAAGAAATACATTGCATGGTCCAGGTTAGTCCTACGACACCTCCTTGGTTGTTGTATGCTATATATGCAAGTAACCATGCTCACTTAAAAAATTTACTTTGGGACAGTTTAAAAAATATGCAAAATAATTTTAATATGCCTTGGTTATTGAGGGGTGATTTTAATGAAGTTATGAATTCTAGGGAAAAATTTGGTGGTTTGCCTATTATAAATAGTAGAGTAGATCACTTTGTTACGTGTTTAAATTACTGTAAGCTATTAGATTTAGGCTTTCATGGAAGTCGTTTTACTTGGACAAATAAATGTAGATTGGGTTACACCATATTAGAAAGGCTTGATCGTTTTTTGGCCAATTATGATTGGCTTACTTTGTATCCTAATGCAGTGGTGCAGCATCTTCCTCGTACCTACTCGGATCACTGTCTGTTTTTAATAACTCTTCAGCCTACAGCTAGGCTAAATCATAAAATATTTTGCTTTGAGACAATGTGGGGAACTCATCCACAATTTCATAATTTAGTGCGTAACGTTTGGTCAGGGGATCATACTTTACCCGAGACCACTAAAATATTCCAAGCTGCTGTCACCCTTTGGAACAAGCAACACTTTGGGAATATTTTCCAACAAAAAAGAAACCTACTAGCAAGATTAGTAGGAATTCAATCCTCAATGCATTACCCTACAAGTAGGTTCTTACAAACATTAGAAATGGATCTTTTTATGCAATATAGTAGAATATTACTCTTAGAGGAAGACTTTTGGAAATTAAAATCCCGGGTTAATTGGCTAAATCAGGGAGATGCGAATACTAAATTTTTCCATATGACTACCATGCATAGATGTAGAAGGAATATTATTTATAGTCTTCGTGATCTGGTAGGCAATTGGATATGCCAACAGGATGCTTTAGAGTAGCATATCACTGAGTTTTACCACACTCTCTTTACAACTGACCAACTAAGTTCACCCAACAAGTACCATGAATTGTCTCCTCTTAACCTTTCAACGGCAGAACGACATCTATTGGAAGAGCCTTTTACAATACATGAAATTAAGAGTGCTTTATTTAGTTTTCAACCTTACAAGTCGCCAGGTTCGGATGGTTTACATCCTTTTTTCTACCAAAAATTTTGGCCAGATGTGGGCAGTAAAGTTATCTCATTTTGTCAAGAAATCTTCTCTACTAAGGTCATGCCTCATGAGTTGAACCAAACTTTTATTTGTCTTTTTCCTAAAGTTCAACACCCTGTTACTATACAACAATATCATCCCATAAGCTTATGCAATACTTTATATAAATTAATTACCAAACTAATTGCAAATAGGCTGAAACCTATCATTTCTAACATAATAAGACCTACTAAATCTAGTTTTCAACAAGGTAAACGAGTTTCCGACAATGCTATCATAGTACAAAAAATTTTAAATTATTTTAGGATTGCTAAAGGTAAAGCTTCGTACATGTTACTGAAATTAGACTTGGAAAAGGCTTTTGATAGGACAGAATGGTCTTTTCTTAGGAGAACACTTACCCTTTTTAATATTCCACCTACAATGATTACCTTAATTATGTCGTGTGTTTCAACATCCTCAATTTCTATCCTGATAAATGGTTCTCGAACACCTTATTTTTATCCAACAAGAGGTATTCGTCAGGGTGATCCTCTCTCACCTTACATATTTATAATGTGTATGAAAATGCTCTCTCATAGCATTTCATTATCAATAGATTATATGCAGTGGCAACCTATCAGTATATCAAAAAATGGGCCTAAACTTTCTTACCTTCTATTTGCATATGACATTGTGTTGTTGTCCAAGATTACTACTAAAAGTTGTTATGCAATAGTTGATGTATTAAACCACTTTACCACTTGCTCTAGGCAAAAAATTAACTTTGAAAAATCTAAAGCTTTCTTCTCTAAGAACTGCTCTCTGAATAATAAAAAGTATATTGAAGAGACTTTTTCAATTAAGGAAGGCTTCTCGTTTGGTAAATATTTAGGTCTCCCTATGTTCACTAGTAGACCTAAAAATGACTACTTTTAATTCCTTTTGGACAATTTTAAGAATAGACTAGCAGAATAGAAAACTAATTTCTTAACTATGTCAGGTCGATCTACTCTTATAAATCTACCCTGAACAATCTTTCCAACCATATTATGCAATATATTTTAATTCCCAAGCAAATAATAAAAAGAATGGAACAGTACCAACAAAATTTTCTTTGGGGCACCACCTCGGTAAAAAAGAAAATGCATCTTCTTAATTGGAATTTAGTAACTACCCCTAAAGCTAGGGGTGGACTAGGTATTCAAAAGCTAGATAAAAAAAATAACGCATTACTAGCCGGACTTGCTTGGAGAATTTTCCAAAAACCTCAAGCAATGTGGGTAAGAGTTCTTATTAATAAGTATATCCATAAAAGAACCATTTTAAATAATTCAAGAACTTGAGATAATATCTTGTGCGGATGGAACTCTTGCCAAAGGGGTATTCAATGAAGTATAGGGGATGGGAGGAATATTAATATATGGCATGACCCCTGGCTAAAGCCGGGCACTACGATACATTCATTGATACAAGGCCCTTTAACTTTACAGTAAACTAAGTTAACAATTGCTCAAATGCTCACTCATATGGGTTGGAATAAGGATAATCTTAAATTTGATTTAACCAAGAATATGAATCAACTAATCGATGCCACTTATGTTTCCCTTTTTAATAATAATCCTGATCTTATTTACTGGGGTCTAACTCAAACTAACAAATTCACTATTAAGTCTATTTATGATAATGTTGATGATAATGTACCCTTAGCTTTAGGTCGATCTCATAACTTCACTTGGAATTGGAAACTCCCTATCCATCCAAAGCTTAATAGCTTCATTTGGCTTCTTTGCCATAATAGATTGCCAACAAAGCTATACTTAAAGCACATTAATATTACTGAGGACGCCACTTGTCACTTCTGTCAAGCTCAAGAGGAATCTACGCAACACATTTTCCTAGAATGTGTTAATGTGCAGAATTATTGGCAACACCTAGGTTTGGCTTCTTTAATTCGATCTATTGGCAATCTATCTAATACACATAGTTGGCTATATCAGCTCCCTTTTAATAAACAAACAACCCTGCCTCTAAACATTAACCCTCTAACATATTTACCCTATAGCTTATGGAACATTTGGTTAACTCGTAATAACAATCTTTTCCGTGGAACCAAAAGTAATATTCCTTATAACCAGATTACTAAACAAGTTGCGAAATTCACTTATATAGCCTCTTTCCATCCTAGGAATCACTATACAATTAATTTGTATAAGAACATTAAATGGTATCCCCCAACTAAACAATGTTATAAGCTTAATACTGATGGTGCTTTTTCAGCTACTTCAGCCGGCATAGGAGGTGTAATTAGAAACTCTAACGCGGAATGGATTATAGGGTTTTCTGGATCAGCTCCACATGTATCTTCTATTTTGTCAGAACTATATGCTTTAACACAGGGATTGAAACTTGCTCATGAGCATAATATTACACCTCTGGAAGTGGAAGTGGATGCAAATGGTCTTTTATTATTATTTGACTATGACAATATTACTTTCTCTAACTTGATTACGGACTGCAGGTACTATCTGGACCAGTTAGGTAAACCCGTGATCAAACATGCGTACAAAGAACAAAATATGGTGGCAGATCGATTAGCTAAGGAAGGTCACAATTTTGGGAAGGAATTTTGGCCAAGAATTTTTGATAATGTTCCTGACTTTGCTAAGTTGACTTTTACACTTGATAAGGCTGGGTTGCAAGGA
>MU757062.1:4196-30913 GCA_026770625.1 Nicotiana glauca
TTTTATTTATTAGGTGGACTGGGTTATGTGACCGTTGGATCATTAATTTCAACGGTCCAGTTTTAAAAGCCCCAAAACGGGGTCGTTTGGAATTAAGGTTGGGGCTGACCGGGTATTTTTGGGCCTGGGCGGGTATTTTTATTATTTGGGCTAATATGCTTGGCCCAAATTTAAAACCAACCCATTATTTCTTTGTATTTTTGCATTGTATTTTCACTTGTATTTTGTATTTTATTTTTCTTTTACAATTTTATTTATTTTCTGATTTTATCTAATTGTTAGGCTAATTAAATTCTAGAATTTATTTAATATCTATTTTATAGTGATTTTCAATTTAAACACTAAAATTCTATTTTTATATTTTTTTAATTTGTTTCCAAAATAAATTAATACTAAAATTGTAAAATTAAAAATCCTAATGTATATGCATATTTTTGTATTTTTAATATGAATTATTATGTAACTAATTAACACAAAAATGCACAAAATTGTAAAAATAATGAAAAATTATTTTGTTTGGATTTTAGGAATAATTTGCTCAGGGCAAAAATCACGTGCTCACAGTGCTCTGTTCCGGATTTTTCAGAAATGACACCTAAGAAGAAAGCTAGACTCGGCTTTGGGACCGACGCTACCCCAAGTGTGGCCATGAATCATGTACCTGATGCCATGGGTGAGATTGACTCCCTGGCCTCGAATCTGCACGACCCCATATATTCTAGATCCAAGCATTCCTATTCCAGCTGTGGCAGAGGGTGCCACCATCCCTCCCGCCGATACTTCTTATCCTGATACTGTTCCAGCTTCCGGTCCCGGGGTTTCTGATGGGGACCTTAGAGGAGCCATCTATATGTTGACCTAGTTAGTGGCCGCCCAGGCCCAGAGATCTCATGATGCCCCTGTGTCCTCCAGCGGACAGGGAGATTCTGCTAGCTCCAGAGTCCAACAGTTTCTGCGATTGGCCCCTCCAGAGTTCTCAGGAACAGACCCAGAGGCCGATCCGCAGGATTTCTTTGATGAGATGTACAAGACCCTCCGAGTGATGAAGGCTACAGAGATAGAGGGGGTTGAGTTGGCTTCATACAGGTTGAGGGGAGCAGCGCGTTCGTGGTTTGAGATGTGGGAGGATTCCCGTGAGGAAGGAAGACCTCCGACGAGATGGGATGAGTTTGTCGATGCCTTTACGGACCACTTCTTGCCTGCCGAGACAATGCAGTTCGCACCACTGAGTTCGAGGTTCTCAAGCAGGGTAGCATGAGTGTTTGGGAGTACCACATGGAGTTTGTAAGGTTGTCCCAGTATGCTCCTCAGTTAGTGTCGACCATGGATGCTCGCGTTTGGCGTTTCGTTCAGGGTCTTAGTCCTTTGGTGGTGAATGAGGCTGCTACAGCGGCCTTGCACTCAGATATGAATTATGGAAAGATTGTAGGATTCGCTGAGGCCACAGAAGCTAGGAAGTTGAAGATACGGGCATAAAGGGTGAGTAGCAGCAGGGCCCGCTCAATGGGTCACTTAGGGAGAAAAGTTTCGGGGAGAGGGTCATCAGGGCCATCCCAATCATATGCTCAGTCCTCAGCAAGTGCACCGCTATCTGTGCATAGTTACCAGCAGAGCAGTCACTCGAGACCAGGTTCAGACAGCAGGAGGTTCCGTTAGTCCAGTCATCCAGGAGTGAGGTCCCAGCAGTAGGGGAGAGCTACATGCCCCAAGTGTGGGAGGTTCCATACAGAGACTTTCTATTTGGATATCCTGGTATGTTATAGGTGCGGGTTGAAAGGTCACATCCAGCGAGACTGCCGTGCGCCCAGTCAGGCTGTGGCTAGGGGATCTGCCCAGTCATCCGGGTCTTCAATTGCTACATCATCCGTGCGCCCTCCAGCTCCAGTAGGGCGTGGTGCAATTAGGGGTGGAGCTCATGGTAGGGGTGGACCTAGCCGATTCTATGCTTTGAGTGGTCGCCAGAGTGCTGAGGCTTCTCCAGATGTTGTTACAGGTATCTTGTCTGTTCAAGCCATTGATTGCTATGCTCTTATTGATCCGGGGTCCTCTTTGTCTTATGTCACCCCATTCATTGCTTCAAGTTTTGGGATAGAACCCGAACAACTTCATGAGCCGTTCTCTTTATCGACTCCAGTTGGTGATTCTATTATAGCCTCGCGAGTTTATAGGAATTATGTCATCACAGTGTGTGGTCGTATTACCACGACCGATCTTATTGAGCTTGGAATGGTGGATTTTGACGTGATTATGGGAATGGACTGGCTTTATTTGTGCTTTGCTAAGCTTGACTGCCGAACGAGAGTCATGAGACTCGAGTTCCCCAATGAGCCAGTTATCGAATGGAAGGGGAATGGTGTGGTGCTGAAGGGTAGGTTTATTTCCTACCTTAAATCTTCAAAGATGATTGAAAAGGGATGTATCTATCATTTGGTCCGGGTGGTGGACACCACATCGGAAGTGTTTTCCCTCGAGTCCGTGCCGGTTGTGAACGAGTTTCTTGAAGTGTTTCCAGATGAGCTTCCAGGAATTCCACCAGATAGGGAGATTGATTTCGGGATTGATGTATTGCCGGATACCCAACCAATATCTATTCCACCATACAGAATGGTGCCAGCAGAGTTAAGAGAGTTAAAGGAGCAGCTGAAGGATTTATTAGAGAAGGGGTTCATATGACCGAGTGCGTCGCCGTGGGGTACTCCGGTTCTCTTTGTCAGAAAGAAGGATGGGTCGCTTCGGATGTGCATTGATTATCGGCAGCTCAACAAAGTCACCATTAAGAATAAATATCCTTTACCTCGGATAGATGATTTGTTCGACCAATTACAAGGTAGAAAGTTCTTCTCCAAAATTGATTTGCGATACGAGTATCACCAGTTGAAGATCAGAGAGCAAGATATTCCTAAAACCGCCTTCAGAACTCGCTATGGTCACTTCGAATTCTTTGTCATGTCTTTTGGGCTAACCAACGCCCCAACAGCTTTCATGGACCTTATGAATCGGGTTTTCAAGCCCTTTCTATACTCCTTCATGATTGTTTTCATTGACGACTGTCACACCTCCTTTTTACTGAAAATAGGCTATTACTACACCCCGAGAAATGGATATAGTAAAGAAAGGAGTTTTTTCACTTAAAAGACAATCGAAATGGGATTCGTTTTTATTTAAGATTCAGAGTCGCCACCTGGGAGATTTATGGTGTCCCAAGTCACCAGTTTGAATCCCGAATCGAGGAAAGGTTTGACTCTGTTTAACAATTGCGAACCAGAAATTCGGGTAAGGAATTCTGTTAACCCGGGAGAAGGGGTTAGGCACTCCCGAGTTCCATGGTTCTAGCACGGTCGCTCGACTGCTATATTTGGATAAATTTTGATTTTAATACATGTTAAACCTACAGTGCAGTTTTTAAAGTTATTTACCGCTTTTTGTCAATTATTTTATTTAAGAAAGTGAATGTCGTTTAAGAACGTATTTTCGGATCACGTCACATGAAATGCACCCGGATCCTCGACACATTCTTATTCAACATTTTTGGATTTGGATTTGGATCGCATGAAATGGACACCCGTATTAGGAAGGTAAGATTATTAAAAATCGCGCCTAAAGCGGCTAACGTATTGTTATCTTTTGGGAAGGCTGTGAAATTCGCTAAACGGCCTATCCCGAATACTAAGTATTTTTATTAAGTAATTAATGAGGGCCCCACAATTGTGTATTTTTGATTTGGCGAGGCTCGTCTCATTTTATTATTAAAGGCCAAACTATCAATCTAAAAGTTTCTATTTTTATTTGTCTCTAATAGCCAATTAATTCACCAATATAGATTTGAATCTCGAATTCAAGTCCGAATTCAAACAAAAGGATGAAACCTTTTAGCTTGAACCCGCTACCTAACTTAAGACCCAATTTTATATTTATGGATTAATTTTCCATATTTCTAATTATTTTTAGTATTATTATATTTATTCCTTTGATTCTTATTCGCAATTATGAATTGCCATTGGGCCTCAAACTTAGCCCATTAGAATAATGCACAATTTAACTCATTCATTTGACACATTATCAGATTGATACAATTAATAACCAAACAATTTTATTTTATACACTTGATTTGAATTTAGAAGTGAAATAATTAATCGAACCAGCCCGACTGTGAACAAGTAATTAATCCCACAAAATGTTGCCTTCTTTTAGCAATTTAACAATGAGCCCAAACAGTTGACTAGCATGGCCATTAGCCCGGTCGTTAACTTTTTAGCTTATAGCCACTTTGATTTGAAAATCGCCATAACAATGTTCAAACAGATGATATGATAGTTCGTTCTTCTCTTTTATTATTCTTTTAGGAATTGGGATTGTTAAGATTTGAACAAATCAACTTGCACATAGATAAACATACTCTAGCAAAATGAAATCATTCTTGATGAAAAGCCAACACAAGATCCTTTAAACTATTGAATTGTTGTTTTTAGGTCTTACTCAAGTAATTCATGATTCTAAAAAATGAAACACTACAATTAATATTGAGACTCAGCATGATAGACACTTATGTACTGCTTCTCAATTTATTTACTAACATGTTAACATACCTAAGGGTCACAAATTTCAGAATCATTTCCTATCTCAGCTTTCTTTCTAACAGTTAAACTACACAAGACAAAACTATATTGTGTCAATGTAAAATGAAGGAATGTCCAAGTTTAGTTACATATGAAACTTAAAACTAAATTATACGAGAAAGGCAATAATACACATTTGTAAGCCAAGGAGCACTACAGGAAACTATTTATTCAAATACATCTGAACGACAAGGAGTTAAATAGAACTACACTAAAAAAAAACTTCAATCACAGATTGCTTTAGCCTTGGCCATTGGAGATCAAACTCATACCTGAAGGAAAGAAATAGAAGGAGAAACGGATCAGCAGCAGTGATTAGCTGCAACAGCAATCAGCAGTAGTTCACAGCCAGTGTAGGAGTAGTTTTAAACCAAAATCAACTTCAAATTATTCCATATCACATCAGGACTGGAGAGTGATCAAAATTTAGCGAAAAAAACCCTGGAATCTATTCTATTCTGCTCTAAATTATCATTGATCTTCAAACAGCAACATCAGAACTCTACAAGTTAAGATTAAGCTAAAACATTCAATGAAACAGTATATTTTTGGGCTTTTCTGTGGATTCTTCTAATATTTTTGGATTTTGAAGGTTTAAAATTCAAAAATGAATCTGAATTTAGTAGAAGAGTTTTGGGGGGAATTTTGGGGGTTCAAAAACTTGTCAAACAAGGCAGGATTACTGCCTATTTATAGACACAATTGGGAGGGAATTTCAAATTTTATTTTACCTTTTAGTACCTACGTTATTTCTATTTTTCACCTCTTATTTCTGACTTATCTTACAAGTTACTACAACTAGTTTATTAAAACTTATACTAAAGCCCATTCTAGAAGGTTCTAGTTGCATCTACCATGTTCCTATCCCTTTGAAATACCTATTCTACCCTCACTTGCATTTTAAAATTACCAAATTTGATTAAACTACCCTTTTCCATTACCCAAATTGCCCTTCAGCTAAGCTGTAATTACCATTAAACTATTTTGCTATTCCAAAAGTGCCCCCACCTTCCCTTCAAAATTACTACCCTTATCTCAACCAAATCCCAACCCTTCACTTCTGTAATTACTGACCTAATTTATCCCCAATCAGCTATATCCAAACAGGCTAATATTATCAAACCAAATAACTAACAATTAAATTTGAGATCAATTACTAAACCTTAACTGATCCATAACTAAACAGGCAAACTATAACACCACAATCCAACTAATTGCTGATTAAATCCAAATCAAACACTTAATAGGTCGACTGATTAAAACAAAATCACATTAAACTAACAGAATTAAAACTAAAAATTCATATGTATTAATTGACAGAAAATTGCCAAAAATTACTAGTCCTGAACAATTCAAACCTAATTCAGTAACATATAACAAGAAACGAATTAATCTACAACTAATTTTTATTCAAAGTCAAACACTTAGTATCAGAAAATGAAAGAAAAATAAAAGTAAAGAAAAGGGACAGAAGCAGAAGCCACTCAATTGAAGAAAACGAAGGATGAAAGATGGAGGAAATACCTTAAAACATTTGCCACAGGACTGTCGACTCTTCGAAAATTCTGATTTGATTTGAAATAAGTATTAACTGTGTGTTCTCAACGAGACCAAACAATCAAAACCCATTTCAAATCCAATCGCTGGAAAATCCTAGACGGGTTTCTTTTGTCTTGTTTTCAGATTAACGACAGGCCGATTTAGAGAGGATTTAAGGAAAAGCAATGGTGGAATGGGGTTGAGTGAGAGCCGATAACTGCATGGCCGAGATTTGGGTGGCTTTAAACTCTGCTACCGGTCGGAAATGGCAAAGGATCAAGAGGCGGCGTTTTAGGGTTTCACCGATTTGAGGTTCTTGGGTGGGGTTTGGGAGGTAAAAGGCAGATATTCATGGAGAGGAGGTAAAAGGGGTCGTTTTGGCGTTAGTTTGGAAGGCAACGGCATCGGCGCCGCTGGCGAGTGGTAACAGAATTAGGTTTTGGGGAATGAGGTCTTTGAAAAGAAGAGGGTAACTGAACGGGTGAGGGATTAATTCGGACGTATGTATTTTGGTTAATTGATTCTGGACCGTTAGATTAAAAGGGATCAACGGTCCATAACTTTAAAAGGAAAACGTGGTCGTTTGATGGTAATGGGGGTTGGACCGGGCGCTTGAGACTTGGGCCTTGACGGGTGGGGTTAATTGGGCTAAGTCGGTTTGGATAGAATAATCAGCCCACACCTTCTCTCTTTTTAGTTTCTTCTTTTATTCAATTTATTTTCATTTTGTATTTTTTATTTTTTACTTTATATTTTTATATTTTGTAAAAAATTAAAACAAAACCCTAATTAAACTATTTAAATCCTACAAAATCAATTGTCAATTAAAATTGCCTAAGAACTATTTTTGTAATTTTCTTTAAATTGTTCTACAGTGAATTAATACATATTTAATACTAAAAATGTAAAATTAAATTCCTAATGCCAATGCATATTTTTATATTTAATATGAGTTATTATGCAACCAATTAACCCAAAAATGCAATAATATTCCTAAAAATTATAAAATCATTTTATTTAAAACTTTTGGAATAATTTTCTTAGGGAAAAAATCACGTGCTCACAACGACATCCTCGTTTATTCGCGGAGCAGGGAGGATCATGCTGATCGCCTCAGAGCAGTTTTGCAGACCCTCCATCAGCACTAGTTGTACTCTAAATTTTCAAAATGTGAATTTTGGTTGGAGTCCTTCACTTTTATAGGTCATGTTGTTTCCAGTGAGGGGATTCACGTGGATCCCCAGAAGATTGCAGCGGTGAAGGATTGGCCTAGACCCATGACCCCGACGGAGGTTCGTAGCTTCTTGGGTTTAGCCGGGTACTACCGGAGGTTTATGGAGGGATTCTCTACCCTCGCCACCCCATTGACTAAATTGACGCAGAAAGCAGTTAAGTTTCAATGGTCCGACTCTTATGAGAAACATTTTCAGGAATTGAAGTCAAGGTTGACCTCGGCACCGATATTGGCCCTACCGGAAGGCACGGAAGGATTTGTGGTCTATTGCGATGCTTCCAGGGTCGGTTTGGGGTGTGTATTGATGCAACATGGGAAGGTTATAGCGTATGCTTCAAGGCAACTCAAGAATCACGAGAAGAATTACCCGGCGCATGATTTGGAGCTTGCAGCAGTTGTATTTGCCTTGAAAATATGGCGGCACTATCTTTATGGGGTTCATGTGGATGTGTTCTCAGACCACAAGAGCCTACAATATTTGTTCAAATAGAAGGAGTTAAATTTGAGGCAGTGGCGGTGGTTAGAATTGCTTAAGGATTATGATATAAACATCTTATACCATCCGCAAAAGGCGAATGTTGTGGCCGATGCCCTTAGTCGAAAATCCATGGGTAGTTTGGCTCACTTGGGGGCGGATCAGAGGCTCCTAACTCGGGAGGTCTATCAGTTGGCCAGTCTTGGGGTTCGCATTTCGACCCCAAATGAGGAGGAAATTATGGTGCGTAATAGAGCAGAATCATCGCTTGTAGTGGAAGTCAAGGAAAAATAGTTCATCGATCCAACATTGGCACATATGAAGGAGGCAGTTCTGAACAACAAAACTTTGGCATTTTCACTCAACGACAATGATGATGTGCTACGATGTCAAGGAAGGCTGTGTGTTCCAGATGTGGATAACCTTCAGGAGAAAGTAATGGCAGAGGCTCATCATTCCAGGTATTTGGTGCACCCAAGTTCCACGAAAATGTATCACGATCTCAAGGAAATTTATTGGTGGAACGGTATGAAGAGGGGTGTGGCTGACTTTGTATCTGGATGCCCAAATTGACAACAAGTAAAAGCTGAGCATCAGCGGCCCGGTGGGTTAACCTAGCTTATGGAAATACCAATGTGGAAATGGGAGATGATCAACATGGATTTCATGGTAGGATTACCTTGCACTCAACGGAAGTTCGACTCAATTTGGGTGATAGTGGATCAACTTACCAAATCAGCTCACTTCTTGCCAGTCAAGTCCACTGATACCACAGAATAGTATGCTCGGTTGTACATCAAAGAAATAGTGAGGCTTCGTGGTACTCCGCTCTCTATTATTTCGGATCGAGGGGCTCAGTTCACAGCTAATTTTTGGAAGAAATTTCAGCTAGGTTTGGGTACCCAGGTGAATCTCAGCACGACTTTCCACCCGCAGACCAATGGTCAAGCAGAGTGGACTATTCAGACACTTGAAGATATGTTGCGGGCTTGTGTCTTGGACTTCAAAGGTAATTGGGATGATCACTTGCCCCTTATAGAATTTGCTTACAATAACAGCTTTCATGCTAGCATTCAGATGGCCCCATTTGAGGCATTGTACGGGAGAAGGTGTAGGTCTCCGATTGGGTGGTTTGAAGTGGGTGAAGCAGAATTGATAGGACCAGATCTCGTGCACCAGGCTATGGAGAAAGTTAACGTCATTCAGGAAAGGATGAAAACTGCTCAGAGTCGCTAGAAATCCTATGCGGACGTTCGTCGAAGAGAATTGGAATTCCAAGTTGATGATTGGGTATTCTTGAGGGTATCTCCTATGAAGGGAATCATGCGATTTAGTAAGAAAGGAAAGTTAAGTCCTAGATATGTCAGACCGTATCGGATCGCTCAACGGATAGGGCAAGTTGCTTATAAGCTGGAGTTGCCCCCTGAAATGTCCCTAGTGCACCCGGTGTTCCATGTGTCTATGTTAACGAAAGTGGTTGGAGATCCGTCCACCATCGCGCCAGTAGAAGACATCAAGGTTACTGAAGAGTTATGATATGAAGAAATCCCGGTTGCTATTCTTGATAGACAAGTCCGTAAATTGCGAAACAAGGAAATTGCTTCAGTTAAGGTGTTGTGGCGAAATTAACAAGTCGAAGAAGCCACTTGGGAAGCGGAAGATGAGATGAAAGAAAAATCTCCCCATTTGTTTGAACAAGTCTAGTAGCGATCGTGCGAACTCTTGTCCCTAGCGAACTGGCTTACTATCCCATTTGGTGCAAAGACACCCCATTTCTCCCCTAAATGCTTTACTATTGTAATTCTCCAAGTTGTGCCGAAATTGTATGTGTTGTGATTATTTGAGTCATATGTAAACCTTTCTTGGTAAATGAAAAGTTTTGTAAGAACTCTTGTGATAAGTAATTGGCTTATGATAGTATAGGTTGGTAATGATTAATTTACATGTGTATAGTGAATCGAAGTGGTTAATCTATATGAGACTCATTGTAGTAATCAAACTATGTGCAAAAGTCCGTCAAGCGATTGAATATGTGCAAATGTTGAGGTAATGAATTGTACACCATTTGTAGGGATGATAGGACTTGTGTAATAGTGTTGAAAATATGTTTCGGGGGCTCTCTGACAGGTAGATATGTCCATAATACAAAGGAAACTCTAGAGAAATTTTTCTAAAAATATGGGAGTTAGCGAAAATTTTGAGAGTCTGCATATCATGTTTTTCAAACCAACTGATTTTCAAAAATCCTCATTCGAGGACGAATGATTTTAAGTGCAACATATTATAAGGCCCCATAAAATTTTGTGCTCAAAACCTAGTATCTCGTAGTGCCAAGATCTGAATATGTGTTAGGAATGTGTAGAATTTGCCGCAGTTCGAACCCTTTTTACTGATTTTGCACTTAAAAATCAAGAACCAAAATTTTCTAGAAAATTTCCATTATGCGGTCGCAGATCAGGTATGCGGACCGCATTTTCCCCGCAGAGTTAACCAGTGAGTTAGTCGAAATTGATGTCGAAAATGTGGTCTATTATGCGATCGCATAATCAATATGCGGACCGCATAACCATCGCATAAATTCCTCAAGGAATTGTAAAGGTCAATTCTGCAGTGCATTATGCGACCGCAGAACAGAAATGCGGAGCGCATTTCTGTCGCATACCCAGGCAGAGAAGTCAGATTTTAGGAGCACTTCTGTGATCCATTATGCGGACCGCATTTCCACTCTGCAATCGCAGAGTGCGACTGCAGACCCGACTCGGCTCTAGATTTTCTAATTTTTCAATGCAATCTCTTCTTCAATAAAACACCCTAACCCTTCATTTTTACACATTTTTTTCTGGAGAAAACTAGAGAGAAGGGAGAGA
Organism: Nicotiana glauca; assembly: GCA_026770625.1. Lineage (NCBI taxonomy): Eukaryota > Viridiplantae > Streptophyta > Magnoliopsida > Solanales > Solanaceae > Nicotiana > Nicotiana glauca. The sequence goes on from MU757062.1 coordinate 14,928, forward strand.
GGGTTCTTGAGAGAGAAAGTCTCATCTTCATCAATTTGATTTTCCAACGTCGCCCAGGCCCGAAAATTCTTGAGTATTATCTTCATCTCCATTCTTGCAGGTAAGGTTCCCAACTATTTTTCATTGATTTTTAGATTTTAATAAAAAGGGAGATTCTTATGCATTGATTCTTGGTAATAGGGGTCGAAATACTCATGCATGTCTATTAAAACCTAAAATCTAGTAAGAATAATTAGGTGGGAGTAAAGAATTGTGTAAAGGATGTTTGATAACCTAAATATGTTTGGGTAGTGATTGTGAACTTTGATTGTAAGAAATATGTATTAATTTGTGCACTAGATTGACGTTGCCAGACTTTTTGGTAAAGTTGGAAGTAGATATTAAATGGGAATTCGGCTCCAGGTATGTATGGCTAACTTTGATCTTTATAGAATCGCCTTGTTTGGTGTACGAATATTTGGTATGTGATATCTACATGGCTTATCCATGAAAATTATTGTGATTTGTATGATTGTGATTGTTGTGGAATTCTTGTGATTGGTTTGATTGAGTGTTGTGGTTAAGTCTCCCGATATGATGATGCAAGTAACTGGCAATAAACTAAATGCGTGATCATAAAAGTGTTATGTGGTAAGAGTTGAGTAACAAATGATGGAAGAAAATCGTGAATGATGCAACTGGAATGACTGTGATAACACATCTATGGCTTATTGTGGGCAATTGTCGCTGTAATGTAAAGCACATGTGAGTTATTGGATGTGAAGGAAAATAGTATTGATGTTTATGGAAATATTTGTAAATTGTTGTTGGTATTTCTTAAGAAGTGTTGTTGTTGATCCTTGTGAATTGTTGATTGTTGTTGTGTTGTTTGTGGATTGTGACCATACGCTGGGATCGAATTACGTGCCGCAACACAAAGTTATAAGGTGTGGGTTGTGGCGATAAGGGTGGCCGAGGTAATAAGCGTGGAAAAGTGATCGAAATCACTATTGAAATAAACATTTGAGCAAATTGTGAAATCATTGGTGTGGAATTGTGGAAGGTGGAAAAAAGAAGAGATTGAAAACTTGTTTGGCTTGATTGTTCCTTTTCTTGTGCATTTGATTGTCGTTCCTATTACTGTTACCTACTTGTATATGGCTTGAGTTTACTCGGAGCAAGTTTGTTCATACATACCAGTACAATTCAAGGGTACTGACGTCCCTTTTGCCGGGGGCGGTACATTCGTGTTATGATAGTAGGTGGATCCATAGCAGGTACTCCAGTCCACCGACCGTAGCTCTTCATCCCTTCCCGCTGGCTGAATTGGTCATCCCCTTTCTTTTCGAGGCCCTACATGGCTCATGCCGCCTTTATTATGGAGTCTTATTTTGATATTTTTATAAGGTATGGCCGGAGCCTTGTTACCGGCAAGTACGATATCATCGCTTTTCATGTTTAGAGGCTCCGTAGACAGGAAATGTGGGTCATGAACTTATGTAATATGTATCTTGCACGTTGGGTTATGTAAAGTGTAAACCACGCTAAGAAATCATGTACCATATATATGTTTTGTAATAAAAAGGTGTTTTGTTCGAAAATGGTTATTTCTCTTGGCTAATAAGTAATGAAGAATGCGGGGTAACACGTGGGGTAGGAGAGGCACTCAGGTCCGCTTGACCGGGGCTACCCGGTCGAGCGCCGATCACGTCCCTCGGATTCGGGGTGTGGCACATATAGTCTAAACTTCGGGATTTTCATGCCTTTTGAGGTCTTACAGTTGGTCATGCCTATTGAGGTCTTATAGTTTTTCATGCCTATTGAGGTCTTACACTTTTTAGGCGATTTAAAATGGATCTAGTTACGCCAATTCTGCCCGCTAGGGGTCTTACAGTTTTGGGTTTTCTAGCGCATGATGAATTATGTCAGTCTCCGAGTCATCAAGTTGTTTAAGCATGAAGACCGCTTCTTGTAAACTCAGAGCTGCCTCGTAGGGGATTTATGAGCCTAGAGTTCCGACCCTGGGGTCATTCAAGTGCCAAGTTGTTGTCATCAAGTCTCCGAGTGTTTCGAGATGCATTTGGTGAAGAGAGGTCCCCTATTGGAGATATGTCTGAGATTTCCTTGTTTGGAGAATAAGGCGTTGAAAAGCTATCCTTTGATTGCCTGATGTAGGTACATGTTTTTTTGTTTCTTTGCAAGATCAGCCTGATACGATGTCCACGGTCGGGGCCTTGTTTGTCTTATTCCCGTGGCAGAGCTGAATGTGAAAGAATTCTTGTATGTTCCTTGGATCCTTCTGGAGAAATGCACAGATGTCGCCTCGTTAAAAACCTTGTTGGCAAAAACCCATTTGGGGAAAAGATTCTAGTCAAAGGAAAAGAATGGGATTCGCTCGAGGATGTTTGTGGGGTTCCATATTCGGCCGTCCTAGCAGTAATACCGCTTAAGCATCGATACATTCTAGTTACTTGGAAGCTGCTCACCCTCCACGGTACTAAGCTTATAGGAGCCTTTGCCAATTCTTCCGAGGACACGGTACGGTCCTTCCCAATTTTGGCCTGGTTTCTGGTGTTGAGGGCGAACTTCCTCACGACTAGGTCTCCGACTCTGAAGTATCGGAGATTCATTCTTCTATTGTAGTATCTGTCGATTTTCTATTTTTAGGAAGCCATCCGAACCAGCGAGGTTTCCTGTGTTTCGTTGAGCAGCTTGAGGGCCGTTGCCATGACTTCGTTATTTGACCCCTTGCTACTGTGTTGGAATCTGGTGCTTGGTTCTCCAGCCTCCTCTAGCATCGGTGCCTCGACGCCATATACTAGGGAGAAAGGTGTCTCCCCGATGCTCAATTATGGAGTTGTCCGATATGCCTACAACATTTCGGGTAGTGTTTCCCTCTATTTTCTCTTGGCGCTTTCCAGCTTCTTTTTCAAGTTTTGAATGATGGTTTTATTTGTAGATTTGGCTTGGCTGTTTGCACACGGGTGATATGGCATCTACAGGATCCTCTTGATTCCGTTGTCCTCAAGGAACTATGTTACCTTGCTCCCGATGAATTGCCTCCCGTTGTCACATATTATTTCTGATGGGATTCCGAACCGACATATAATGTGTTCCTATATAAAATTGATGACTTCCTTCTCTATTATTTTCTTGAAGGCCAGCGATTCTACCCACTTTGAGAACATCCCTCATTTCATGAATGGCCATGGTGATAAAATGGAATGCATCTGTTCTTCGGGCCGGTGGATCATGGGGGCGAACCTCTGACACTTGTCGCATTTTTGAACGAATTACTTAGCACCTTTATCCATGCTGTCCCAATAGTAGCTCGCTCTGATCACTTTTCGGACTAAGGATCTAGCCTTGGAATGATTTCTGTAGGTGCTCTCATGGATCTCTCCAAGCACATATTCTATGTCGCCCGGTCCCAAGCATATCGCCAGGGGACCATCGAAAGTTCTCCTGTAAAGGGCCCCATTTTTGTCAAGTGAGAACCAGGCCACTTTCGCTCGCAGGGCCCTTGACTCTTTTGGATCCGTGGGCAATTTTCTGTCTTTCAGGTAAATGATGTATTTGTTTCGCTAGCCCCATGTCAGGCTAGCGACGTTAATTTCCGCGTGACCCTCCTCAACTACAAATTTGAACAGTTGAACAACGGTTCCGGGGATTAGGTCTTTTTCTTCAGTGGAGGATCCGAAGTTTGCGAGGGCATCGGCCTCACAATTTTGCTCTCGGGGTATGTGTACTAAAGTTCATACTTTGAAACGATGTAACGCGATTTGGATTTTGTCCAAATACCTTTGCATCCTGTCTTCTCGAGCTTCGTAGCTTTTGTTTATTTGGCTTACCACGAGGAGCGAGTTGCATTTTGCCTCGACAATCTCGGCTCCCAAACCTTTTGCCAACTCTAGACCTACAATTATAGCCTCATATTCGGCTTCATTGTTAGTTAGTTTCATGGTTTTTATGGATTGTCTGATTGTGCCGCCGACGGGCAGCCTCAGGACTATACCGAGTCCGGATCCTCTTATGTTTGTGGCACCATCTGTGAACAGGGTCCATACCCCAGAGGAAGTTCCTGATTTTAATAAAAGCTCCTTCTCTACCTTGGGCATGAGGGCTGGCGAGAAGTCAGCCACAAAATTTGCCAGGATTTGGGACTCAATGGCACTCCAAGATTGATACTCGATGTCATACCCTTCGAGTTCGATGGCCCATTTGGTCAATCAATCTGATAGCTCAGGTTTATGCAGTATACTCCCGAGGTGATAAGTTGTCAGGACGCAAATACTGTGGTACTGAAAGTAAGGCTTCAGCTTGTGCGAGGTTCTTATTAGTGCGATAGCCAGTTTTTCTAGATGGGGATACCGGGTTTTGGCGTCCCCCATGGTGCGGCTTACATAATAAATAGGAAATTACGTACCTTGCTCTTTTCGGACCAGTATGCTGCTTACCGCTATTTAGGATACGGCTAGGTACAAATTAGTATTTCACCCTCCTCGGGCGTGTGCAACAAAGGCGGGCTGGACAGGTACCATTTTAGTTCCTCCAGGGCGGGTTCACATTCTGAAGTCCATTCGAAGTTGTTCTTCCTTTTGATCAAGGCGAGGAAATGGTTGATTTTGTTTGACGATCTCGATATGAATCTATCTAGGGCCGCGATCCACCCCGTTAATTGTTGGACGACTTTTACTTTACCGATATAATCTCTTCGATGGCCTTTATTTTATTGGGATTGATTTGGATCCCCTTTTTTGAGACCATGAAGCCCAGGAATTTGCCCTAGCTTACTCCAAAGGCGCATTTCTCAGGATTGAGCTTCATGTTGTAGCTTCTGAGGATGTCACAGGTTTCCTGCAAATGGGTGAAATGGTTCTCTGCGCGCAGGGATTTTACTAGCATATCATCAATATATACCTCCATTGATTTTCCTACTTGGTGCTCGAACATTTTGTTAACTAGGCGTTAGTACGTTGCTCCCTATTTTTTAGCTCAAAGGGCATTACATTATAATAATATGTACCGTATTTTGTGATAAACAAGGTCTTTTCTGTATCTTCAAGGTTCATCTAGATCTAATTGTACCCCAAGTAGGCATCGAGAAAAGTGAGGGTCTCGTGGCCGGCCGTAACATCGATCAAGCAATAGATATTGGGTAGTGTGAAGGAATCTTTTGGGCATGCTCTGTTCAAGTATTTATAGTCAACGCACATTCTTAGATTATTCCCCTTTTTTGGTAGTACAACTACATTAGCCAGCCATTCGGGATAATTTACATCCCTGATGGATCCGATTTTAAGGAGTTTTGCCACTTCCTCTTTGATGAAGGCATGTTTCACCTTGGACTGCGGTCTTCTTTTTTGCTTCACGGGTTTGAATTTAGGGTCGACGCTTAGTCTGTGGGAAGTTATTTCCGATGGGACACCTGTAATATCTAAATGTAACCAAGCAAAACAGTCAATATTATTACTAAGGAATTGAATAAATTTTGCACTGAGTTTGGGGGTCAGCCCCGTACCCAGGTATACCTTGCGATCCGGGAGGTCTTTGATTAAAACGGTTTGCTCCAGCTCTTTGACTGTTGACTTGGTTGCGTTGGATTCTTCGGGAGTGATGAAAGTCCGGGGTGTGAAGAAGTCTTCCTCATCGTCTTTAAGGGTACGCGCGTTTCCCTCCCCGTTCAAGGACGGGTATGCGAGGATTGGCGTCTCGTGGTGAACTCTGAACATTTCCCTTGCTGCTTGCTATTCCCCACGTATGGTCATGATACCATCCCTGGTGGGAAACCTTATCACCTGGTGCAAGGTCGAGGGCACGACCCTTATGTTGTGTATCCAAGGTTTGCCGAGTAGGGCATTTTATTTCATGTCACAGTTGATGAACTGAAACTCAATGTTCTAGCTCATGCCAGACGTGCCGATTGGGATAATGATTTCTCCCTTCGTTTCCTCTCCGACCATGTTGAAACCGTGGAGGATCCGAGAGATGGGGATGACTTGATTCAGCAATCCTAGCTGTCCTACTACTTCTGACCTGATTATGTTGACTGAGCTGGCCAGGTCCACGAGCACATGATTGCTGCCAACTCAATGCTACACGAATGCTGGGAGAGCTGGTCGCTACAGCTTTTACCCGAATAGTGGTTCGGGATCGAATTTCCACAGGGAGCTTGGAGTGGAGTTATATTGTCTATTTAGCCTAGAATTGAGTTTGTACTTATATTGCACTCCTAAAATTTTTAAGGTTTTTTTATATTTAAAACTACTATTGTAATCTAAGGATTAAAGCTAAATTATGCTAAGGAAATATTGCTAGGTTGTAATTAATAGGGAGAAAGGCACTAGGGTCGTGCCATCACCTAGATGGTTAACTAACGGGTATAAACTACTAAGAATAGATTGACATATTTGGGATTTATGCTATAACCGTTGCACAATTGTACCCACTCTCACACCTCTCGGTAGAGAAAGTGATTTTGTCCAATTGACTCTTTCAAGACCAATTGGGTAGGCCAATTAGACCAAGCAACTAGGTTTCAAGTAGGGTGTTTAGTCTCTCGAGATTCAACCCCTTAACTGGGACTACCATTTCTCATGGGTCCATCCCAATTACTTGTTGGGTCAATTTTTGGGTCATAGACTCTCTTTCTCAAGAAGAGTCAAAACCCACTAAGCTAGAACCAATGTTTGCAACCACCAATCCTTAATTAAAGCATAAAATTAACCTAAATAACAAATACCCAATATCAATCTATCATTAGAACGCAACACCCATCAATTACCCAAACTAGGGTTGAGCCACAACCCTAGCTAATGGGTTTAGCTAGACATAATTGAAGAAGAAATAGAAGAAGAAATAACCATATTAATTAATAACTAAAGAGAAACTACAAGAATCTATTGAGAAATTAATACTAAAATGCCAAAATAGGCTAAAACTTTCGTCCTCACGAGCTCAACTCTGTTATGTAAATAGAACTTAACCTAAAAATGGTAAGATTTTCTATTTTTAGTGGCTGGAAAAACTGGATTAAAAATACCCCTATGGGGTCAGCGTGGACCGCGCAAAAGTGTAGCGCGTCTGCGTGGCATAACTTGTCTAAATCCTCTAGTTCTTTGAACCTCAGTGGCGCGGACCACGCATAAAGGTAGCGCGGCCGCGAGGTCTTAACTCCCAAAAGTCAAGGTCTCTGAATCTCCTTGACGCGGACCGCGCAAAAGTGTAGCGCCGCCACACGGGCTTGCAGCTTGAATTGGTCATTCTCTGAATCTCATCGCGTGGCCGTGTGGCATATCAGTGCGGTCCATGCTAGGCCTTCCTGTTCTTCATTTCACTTGGTATTTGACACTTGGGTAGGTTTCACTCCGTTTTGAGCCGATCTTTGAGATTTGTCAACTTGTCGCTCAAACCTGCAATCAAGCACAACTTTTAAGCATTTTGGGTCTATTCTGTATCAATTTGTAACCAAAGCAATAGCAAGTACGGGCATAATAATGGTAAAATCCTAACTTATCAACTGCCCCAAACTTAAACATTTGCTTGTCCTCAAGCAAACAAAATAAGACCCACCCCTAAAAGGGCAATCCAAGAATTTCCAGCGATCCTAAAGTAACCTCAACAAGAATCAATTGGGACTAACAGTTACCCTCAATACGAATGCTTCATTAACACATTTTAAACTTTGAAAACTATGGATCAAGTGTGACACAAGAGTTGATACATTTCATTAAAGAACTTTTCTCAAATACCTTGGTCATTGTGGAACCCAAAATCACACATCCTCAACTCTCTCTAAGCGAAACTCACCTTTTAGAGTATTGACACACAAACTGAGGTTGATGGAAACTTCACTCATCTCTCTCAAGAAGAAGGTCACAACACCGTCTGTAGGTACCATATGCTTGCCCCTTATGTAAGTATCCACTAATGTAGGTTCTCTTCAACTCAAGATACTATAGGGCTTTTGGGGAGTCAATTGTGAAGGCTTTGGGTAAGGGTAGGACAAGTTTTTATTCAAGTGAGTTTAACCTTCCCTTAAGTACTTCTTTGGCTTCATTTTGGCACAATTTCTTGATTCATTTGAGTATTTCACTTCTTTTTCAAGGAGTTAGAGGGACGCATTGTCACTCTCTCTTAAGCAATTCAATTCATTTCTCCTTTTTCTACTTTTGTTTCCACACCTTTTTCACTTTTGTTTTTCTTGACCCCTTTTTATTATTTTTCACCTTGGTCTTTCTTTTTGTCTTTTTCTTTTTCTCTTTTTCACTGCCTTGCCTTTTTCTTCTTTCTTTAGTACCTTTTACCCCTTTTTGTTTTCCTTCTTGTCTCTCCCCCAAACTTAGACTTTGCCATTGCTGAAAGGAAGATGTGGGTGCCAAGAGAGGGTAGAATTTAGAACGAGTATATGCTTGTAACATTGGTTCATGGAAGAAGAAGGTTTGAGGCTCAAAAGGGTTAACTAGGGATCATTTTCTTGGTAGGCCAGGGAATTGTTCATCTTAACATTCTGATCCAGGAAAGCCTATAGTCACTTCTCAAGTCAAATTTCACCTAGGATTTCACCTCAACAAATAGTCAGGGCAAGTTCTAGACCATTGGCTCGGGACTTGGACTCACAAATTGATTCCTTAACCCACATGCTATAGGATTGCTAAAGACATCGAGTCGAGGGTTCACAACGACCTTAGTTACGATTCAAGCGCACAATGGCCCAAAAAGACCACATGATGATTGTTTGGTCAACACAAGAGTCTCAAGGCCTCGACTTTTACCATCGTAAACACAACATTATGTTTTTGATCATAGGATCAAAGGCAAATGTGCTAAGCCCAAGTGAAGCTTTTCCTGAGGTACCCTTAACTATTAAATATCAAAAACAAAAGAAAAATAAAAACGGACTTAAACCCTTAAGAAGGTTGTCACACCATATATCATTGGGAAGAGCCACCCGGTTAGCACTATACTCCACCCATGGAAAAAACAGTGGCATTAAGAAAACCAAGGGCTTATTGAAAATGACAAAAACAAAACAAAAGTCTGCGAGCCTATCTACGAAGCTAAAAATGAAAAATTTTGCGAAAGTAGAAAAACAGAATGAATATGTACAATAGGGGAGTAGAATATACAATGAGGGATGAATATATACCGAATGTAACTTTATATACATACTAAAAGAGAATAATAAGTACGAGAAAAGTATCTAAAATGTAAAATTATATACAAACCAACTAGAAAATCAAATCAACAGAACATAAAATGAGATTCTAATATGTACAGTCATCCAGATAATCCAAAAAAAGGTAGGGCGCACCCCCACGAATAAGAGCTGGCATTGTCCCCAATGCCAACTACACAAATAAGCAAAAAAAATCAATGAAAGGATATAGAAGAGCTCCCTAAGTCGGGTCTGTCTGCATGGGATCTTCAGGGGTCCCCTGGTCCTCTGTGTGGGCAGGAATCTTAGACTGGTTCCCGGCCTCCCGCTGCTCAGCTGTTGGGACTGGGGCCTGGACATGGACCGGCTGATGTCAGGTATAAACTGGAGGGACCCTCCTGAACCTCTGCTAGCTCAATCACTACACCCTCTGTGTTGGGAAGCTTCCTGTTCTTCCTTGGAGGCCTAGGTGCCTTCTTCTGCTGTGTCTCTGATGCTGCTGGATCTAGGGTTGGGTCGCCAAATAGCAAGTCTAAAGGCATCTGATCTGCCAATAGATTGTCCACATCTGCTCTAAGCTTCTTCACTGACTCCTTAGACGCCCTTGCCTTTCTCATCTTTTTGTGCTCCTTGGCAAGCTCCTAAAGAGCCTTGGCATGTGAATCTACAGCCTTAGTCAAGGCGTCCTGAGTCTCCATAATCTTCTCCTGGTTGTCCAGGAGCTTCTTCAATGTATCCTCAATAGACTGAGGAATCTGAATAGTGGATGGTGCTAACTGGGCCTCAACTGAAGTAGCCAATGTGGACAACTTGGATGTCGCAGGTGACATCCAATTGTTCAAACTAGCTAAGGACTGAATCAACTGGTAGGCAGTAAATGGATGAGTCTTTGAAAATGGGACTCCCGGGCCAGCTGAAGTACTTAGGCTAGCAACAGAAGAAGGACCTGGGTGCAAGGTCTCACTGGTAGTAGTAGTAGGAATGGTTAAGGCCCGGTAGAAGGCTCTACCGCAACTGGCTCCTCAGACTGGCCAGTTAGGGTTGAGGTGGGTGGATGGTATTTCTTTGACTTTGGGTTGTCTGAACCCAGCATGCTGTACCATGAGTAGGGAGCCATCGGCTTGGTCTTGACATCAAATAGTTTCTTCTTGACCACCAAATCCCTAAAGTACATAGATAGGGTGTTAGGAAAAGGGTAGTTTGTGCTCGTCTCCTGTCCTACGGTAGAAATCACCCTCGATATCACATTACCCACATTAATAGAAAATCTGGCCATGATAGATGCCACAAAAACAACCCAGGTAAGTGGAACGGTATGATCGTGGGTAGACGGGTCAAGCCGGCTGCAAACAAAGGTCAACCACCCTCTAGCCTCAAAGTTGAAGGTGTTCCTGAAAATCTTCTCTCCGGCTTTCAACAATTTAGGGACAGTGCTTGGGACTGCCAAGAACTCTGCCAACCAAAGTCGCACTTCCTTACCCATTGCTAACTTAGCCAAGTACTGTGACTCATCCTCCTCCTTGAATCCCAAGTAATCATTTAATGACTTTCCATCAAACAACACCATTTTATCTCTCACCTCGGTCACCTTCGTATCTTTGACTATATGATGCACATTACAGTAGAATTCACGAACCATGTGCTCATTAGCATCAATGCATCTTTCCTTGAAAAATTCCCAGCCATATCTACTTCGGAACTCCCTTTGCACGTTCAGGTTGTAGGGTAAAAGGTACATGTCAATGAAGCTTCTCTTCGGTATCAACTTCCTCAAGGGCCACCACTCCCTGAACTTGTGAAATGCCAGCTGACTAACGAATCGATCTTCCCAAGCTTCAGGATTTCTGGTTCTATCAACTCCCCCAACCAGAGGCTCACCTCCCTCACCATGGGCTGCACTCTCCCCAGATAATGAAGCTGTGGGGGAGGTGGAGTATTGTTTACCACTACCTGCTGCGGACTTATCAGACAAATCCGAGATTACGTTGATTGGTCTTTTGGTTGAGGGTGAAGGTGGAGGAGTATCAGTTAGGTGGAGGGGGTCAGTTATGTGGATTGGGATAGAATCTTAGGATATGCTCTGGGAGGGTGCATACTCACTACCCGAAGAATTTTCAGCAACCTTATCAGCAACCCGTATTAGTTTATGGGTCTTTTTAATGTTTTCCCGAGCCTGGGGAGTGAGTTTAGCTATTTTCTTGCCTTTATCCCCTTGGGAGGCACCACCTCTCTCGGGTTGTTGTGTTTGGCTACCACCTCTTTGTCTAACCATGATCTACAAAAACACGCATCTAACATTGTTAGTTTAAGCACATACAGTGAAATAGATGAATCACACAAAAGGAAAATATAATTGATTGCCTAGCACAGAAGCAGGACAGGTTGTAGGACATAGGAGCGCGGAGCGCACAAAATAGTCAAGCGGTCATGCTGGAGGCACCGCAGACCACGTTAAAGTGGAGCGCGGCCGCACTGGGAAAAGAGCTCCAAAGCTCACTTTCTGAATCTCCCAATGCAGACCGCGCAAAAGGGGTGTGCGGCCGCGTTGGGCTAGCGCGGACCGCGCAAAAGTGCGATACGGCCGCTCTGGGAACAAGTTAAGCTCAATGGAATAATCAACGAGGACCGCGCAAGAATGTCACGCGGCTGCGTTGAACTATGTTCAGGGACTGAGTTAGGGTTTGACAAATGGTCCATTTTTGTTCAAGTTTTTGAGTCCTAGTTGTCCCTACTCAATTATCTAACATGAAAATCATGCTCAGCATTCAAAACTATCATAAAAACTAACCTAATCATTAAACCTAAGAAAAACAGAAAGAAAGAAGAAGCTACAACTACTAGGAAGCAAACAAAAATGAACAATACATACTAATTAATGATACTTGTAAGAAATGTTACCAGGTGTATGAAGAATCAAAGCACTTGAGGAAGACACACAAGAATAGTCTCAGAGATGGACAGTAGAATATTAGGGTTCAGGAGTTCAAATGGCAAAAAGTGTAAAATGAGGCCTAAGGTCCCTATTTATAGAAAATTGTGGGGCCCCAAACTTACCTACCAGCGCGGTCGCGCAAAAGTGATCGCGGACCACGCTGGGTTTGTGTCAAGTAGCATTGAACCAAGCTTCCCATGTGGACCACACAATTATGCAATGCGGCTGCATGGGAAACTTCAGAGAGCATCAAATTTTGGTCCTCTCAGCGCGGACCGTGCAAAAATGCACTGTGGCCGCACTGGTAAACTTTAGAGACTTCAATTTTTGTTTCTTTTTGCTTTAAACTATTTCAACACAATCCCTGCAACATCTCACAGACAATTAGCTCAAAAATCCTAATCTATAAAGAAAATCAAAGAGAAAGAAATAAGACATGGGTTGCCTCCCATGAAGTGCCTGATTTAACGTCGCGGCATGACGCATGTTACCATCAAATCACTTCAAATAAAGAAGCGCCACCACATGGTTCTCAACAAATTCTCCAAGAAGTAGATAAAAGCTCGTCCAACAAGTTTGTTAACCATCCGATCAAGGAATGGCAAGGGATAATGGTCACTGTGGGGCATTCTGTTCAAATTACCATAGTTCATGCAAAACCGCCAATCTGTATCCGGTCTTGTAGGAAGCCACACATCTTGGAGATGGGACATCATTTCATGCTCTACAACAAATGAACTTCCTTGCATCTCCAACAGTGGTGTTGCATCATCCTCTAAGATAATATCAGGCTCAAAGATTGTGAGGCAGAAATGTGACTCAACTTGTTTCACTTCCAATACCGAGGGCACCGCAATTGATGGCTTTTTCAGTGGAATGTCCCGGTGATCAAAATCCAATGAGAATGTACTGGGTTCACATGATTCCATGTCATGTAAAGCATCTATGCACATCACTCTACCTGTATCATCATTTACATCATGATCTAGAGGTGCGACCACAAGGGGATCTTCAACATTAATCACAGAACTTGTCTCATCCATTATCACAGCCGTGACAATGTCAACAAATAAGCATACCCCAGTGCTATTAGGTTGCTGCATGGACTTGCAAACTAGGAACACCACCTTCTCTTCTCCCACACAGAATGTCAACTCACCAACTTCAACATCCACCAAAGCCTTCCCCGTATCTAGGAAAGGTCTCCCAAGAATAATCGGGACTTCAAAATCCGCTTCATAATCCAATATAAAAAAGTCGGCCAGCAATATTAATTTATCTACACGAACAATAACATCATCAATTATGCCCAAGGGTCGCTTCATTGACCGATTTGACTTTTGAAGTCTCATTGAAGTTGGGCGAGGTTGTCCAATGCCCAAGGTCTTGAAGACCGAATATGGAATCAAGTTTGTGCTCTCCCCCAAGTCACAAAGGGCTTTTACAAAGTCAGCACTACCAATGGTACATGGGATAGTGAATGCACCAGGGTCCTCGAGTTTTGGAGCTATAGAATGTACAATTGTGCTCACTTGATGAGTCATCTTGATTGTCTCACACTCCATTGACCTCTTTTTCGTAACCAAATCCTTCATGAACTTTGCGTACCCCGGCATTTGCTCGAGTGCCTCCACTAATGGCATGTTGATAGCTAGACTCTTCATCGTCTCAATGAATTTCTTGAATTAGTTTTCACCCTTTTGCTTGGCTAACCGTTGAGGGTAAGGTGGAGGTGGCCTAGGAAAGGGTGCCTTGGCCTTAGGGACAACTAGCTCGGGCATGTCAATCACGTGTTCCCTAGACAGGTTCACGGCATCTTGAGTTTCAATCCCAACCTCAGTACCAATATCAATCCGTAAATCATTGGTTACATTTTCTTCATTCCCATCATCAACAATCAAGGGCACATCATCGTTAGGCAACTCAAATTCATCCTCTACAACTCGTATATCTCTTGAGGCATGCACATCACTTCGTCTTCCACTTCTAATGGTCACCGCCATTACATGGTTGTTATTTCTGCCTTTAGAATTCACCACCATGTCACTTGGTAGCGCACCCTTGGGGCGAGTGTTCCATAGATTGAGAAAGTTTCCCTAGTTGCACCTCCAAATTCCGAATAGAGTTGTTATGAGAAGATATTTGCTCCTCAGAGTCTTGGCTCTTCTTCATCATTTGTTCAAACATGCTATCAATTCTCCCCATATCACTCCCAGAAGAACTTGGGCCTTCAGAAGAAAGGGGAGGGGGGTGGGTTGTTCGGTTGTTGGTACATAGGAGGCCTTTGAGAACCTTGCCCCCGATTACCTTGACCACCATTGTTATTCCACCCACCTTGACCATTGTTGTTGTTCCAATTGTTGTTGTTGTTACCATTACAATTCCCTTGATTGCCCGAATTGTTGTTCCCCCAATTTCCACCTTGGTTGTTGCTATTGTTCCAATTACCACCTTGTTGATTGCCCCAATTTCCTTGGGGTTGCCATTATTGATTTCCTCTATTCCCTTAGTAGTTATTAACGTGTTGGACTTCCTCTCTTTGATCATCATAGCATTCATTCGAATAGCCACCACCATCATCATAGTTATCACAATTTCCTCGAGGTTGTTGCCCTTTTTTCCTCCTTTTCATCATATTCACTCCTTCCATGGAGTTGACTTGGCGAGGATTTTGGACTTGTTGTAATTGTGCCTTCGCCAATTGATTCATTGTCGTGGTAAGCTCGGCAATAGCTTGACAGTGATCACTCAACTCCTTATGTAAATGGATGACTGTGGGGTCACCTTGAGGAACATTTGCTCTACTTTGCCATGACGAAGAAGTGTCGGCCATTTCATCCAAAACTTCACAAGCTTCATCATAAGGAAGCTTCATAAAATTTCCTCCGACCAATTAGTTCCCAATACATTGGTTAGTGGTGTTGATGCCCCGATAGAAGGTTTCTTGAATAATCACCTCCTTCATATCATTGTTTAGGCACTCTTTCACCATAGTTCGAAATATCTACCATATCTCGTGCAAACGTTCCGTGGGATCTTGCTTGAAGGCTAGAATTTAATCCCGAAGAGCCGCCATGTGACTTGGAAAAAAGAACTTGACAATAAATTTGTCCGCCAATTCATCCCAGTTTGTGATGGAATGATTTGGAAACCTTTCTAACCAATCCAATGCTTTACCTCGAAGAGAGAACGGAAAAAGCCTCAATCTCAATGCATCCTCTGACACATTTATTTGCTTGCTACCCCAACATGTATCTACGAACCCCTTCAAGTGCTTGTAGGCATTTTGGTTGGAGGCGCCCGTGAAATACCCTCATTGCTCGAGCAAGGTCAACATAACCATTGTGATTTGAAAGTTCCTCGCCCAGATTCGGGGAGGAACAATAGCACTGGCGTACCCTTGATTCGGTAAAACTCTTGGAGCCACTCTCAGCGGTGGTGGAGGAGGGTCTGGAATATTCTCATTTGGATTAGCATTTGCATTAGCATTTCTACCTCTCATTTGAGCTTGAGGTAAAATTTCATCTTGTTCTAAATCATCTACCTCCTCCCCCGCTATCACATTGCCGAGAGGTTCATTTGCATTGAGAGCCATTTGTACCTGATTTATCGACACAAACAAAATTAGTAAACAAGAAGGAAAGAGAAGAAACACACATAACTAGCTAAATAGATGTGAGCACGTGATTTTTGCTTTATGTGAGGATCACTCCCAAAAATTCAAAATAAAATAGTTTTGTGTTGTGTGTGATTTTCTGTGAATTTTTGCATAGTTTTTCTTGTATTATTTGCATTTATCTGTGCACATTTATTCATTAAATTAATAAAATATATATATATATATACACAAAAATATGTCGCATTTGCATTTAGGATTTAATTCTACAACTAGGAGTAATCAAGTTCGTTTTACAAAAT
>MDKF010584664.1:0-29256 GCA_026770625.1 Nicotiana glauca
AAGGCACATTCATCTTTGCTCGGTTTAGATCTTGACTTAGATCTTCCTTTCCTTGTCCTCGTTTGATTTTGAGGACGACCCCAATAGTGCTTCTCCTTCTCCGCCCTTCTATTTTTCTCGCTTTCTTTGTTCATAGCTGTACAAAGCCGAACAAACTTCTCTGAGAGAAACTTTGCCATTTCCATGGAGTAGAGTAGTTTCAAGGTGCTCGTACTCATCAGTAAGTGATGCCACCAACATCAACGCCAAGTCACCATCATCATAAGTTGTATCCATATTTTGTAAATCTGTGACCAACTTATTGAAACTGGTGATATGTTCATTCGTCGTAGTACTAGGAACATAGGTGAAGTGAAACAGTATCTTCTTCATGTACAATTTATTTTGACTGTTTTTCTTCAAAAATTTATCCTCCAGTGCTTTCCATAATTTACTAGCAGAAGTTTCCTTTGTGTATGGATATTTCTGCTCTCTAGCAAGGTAGGATCGAATGGTACCGCAAGCAACACGGTTGATAATTCTCCAATCTTCTTCTCCAATAGCATCTGGTCTCTTTTCTTCAATAGCAAGATCTAGCCCTTGTTGAAAAAGAACATCTAGAACCTCGCCTTGCCACATCCCAAAATATCCGGACCCGTCAAAAATTTTTACCGCAAATTTCGCATTTGACACAATTCTTGTCATAAGCGAAGATGCCAATGATGTATTGTTGACACTTGATGTACATTCTTCTTGTTTATTGTCTCCCATTTTGACACAAATATTATTTAATAGCTGATGACACAAATCAAGATTATTTCCTTTCTGGTGTGAAAGATCAGACTACGCTGCAACCACAGAGCATACTCAGACAGAACCTTGACTCAGTTCCCAAGATAAATCTTTTCTGATGTGGAAGATCAGACTAGGCTGCAACCACAGAGCATACTTAGACAGTACCTTGGCTCTGATACCAATTGTTGCGGAAGCCAAATGTATATAGTGTGAATAAGTCACAACTATTATACCAAAAATTATGACAGGCACCAAATAATAAATAAGACAATAAAGCAATAATAAAAGGAACACCAGAATTTACGAGGTTCGGCTAATTTTGCCTACTCCTCGGATACAACCAATATTTTATTCCACTCCAAAATACAAGTGAAATAATACTAAAGAGAGAAGATACAAATGCCTTAAGAAGATAAGAAGGCAAATGAGAGGTGTATTTAAATCCTAAATATTAGGCCTTCTTTTATAGGGGGAAAATCCCGCCCAAACTCAATAACCCACCGATGTGGGACTTTGGCATTTTGCCAAACTTCAACAGTGTCTTCAACTAATTTAAACTCAATCCGTATATTATAAATTCTACACGTTTCTAACTTATGGGTTTCTTTCTTAAATGCATCAGTTACTATATAAATGATAAATGGTCATTAGATAGATCAGAAGACTTGAATATATGTTAAGTTTTATTTTTCGACTTTTTAATTTTTTGAACATAATGAATTGATTAACATGTAATGATTTCACTTATCATTTATTGGAGGATAATTTACTATTTAGTACCAAAAATTATTATAGGAATAGTATTCAGATGAGGAGTAATAATGTCGTTTAATTTTTTATGTACATTTTGCTAATTCAACTTTACCCTTAAGCAGTGGCGAAGCCAGAAAATTCAAAAAGGGTGTTCAAACTTTGAACACCCTTTGCCAGTTGGCTATGCAAGGGTGGTCAAAGTCTGTTTTTAATCATTAACAAGTAATATTTTACCTTATATGTAGTATAATTTTTCGGCAAAGGGTGGTCAGTTGACCACCCTTCATCCAAAGGAGCTTCGCCCCTGCCCTTAAGGTCTTCCCACTTTTTATATATATATATATATATATTTCTAATTAATTCTTAATTTTCAGGAAAAGGAACGTGGGGGAGATGTGACTTATGTTGAAGTCTTTGCAGAGACCCACAAGAAGAAAAAGAAGGATGGTACAAGAGAAGAATGGATCGAACCGCGTGCTTTAGCGACATTTGTATAATCCAAACACCAACACGATATTATTCTACCTTCATGATTTATTTTATTTATATAACATGTATTATTTTATTTTTCTGGACAAGTATCATATTGATCTTGATGCATGGCAACAAACTCAACCCGAAGGAACTCAGCTGACCCCGGAGAATATGACTGCAAGTTGGACACAAGCGGCGGGTGGCGTGAATAAAGGTATAAATATTATGATCTATTTTGGTATTAATTTGAAAGTTGCTTGTTTGTTTTCTTACTTCTTTTACTTTCTTTTCTTTATTTATCGTGAAAATAATAAAATAAAGATCGAGTCTGCGGGATTGGAGTATAGCCATCCTCCAGTCATCCACCGACATCATTATTCACTAGGGCATCAGCTTCCCAAGAAGACATGGAATCTATGCGTCAAAAAGTGGATCAAATGTCGCAAGAACTTCAAGAAACACAGGCTTTGATCCAAAAATTATTATAAAAAAAAAAGCAAGAAAAGAGTTGCAATGGAGTCTGAGTCTGAGTCTGAGGAGGAGATTGAATCTGAATAGGCTGTTTGAATATTTTAGAGTTTAAGTTAGAGATATGTTTAATTTATGTTGTTTGATAGTTCGTTGTTCCATTAGTTGGTTGAATTGTTATAAATATTATTGTTCGCTTTGTGGTAAATATTGAATTTTGGATTGTTATATTATATTTTTGGTTAATTGTTAGGTGTTTGGTTGGCTGTTTTATTTTGGCAGGTGGGTAATTAAAAATACAGTAGAATTCTGCATAAAAATGCCAAGATTTGCGATTGAATCCAACAAAGTTCACCAGGGATTATCCAGATTTGCGACTGATTCAGTCGCAAACTGAAAATTTCGAATAATATTTAATTAATTTTTGTGACTGAATCAGTCACAAATGGAGAATTTTCAATATTTTTAAGTAATTAATAATTAGTATTTACGACTGTTTCACTCAGAATTTAGCGATTGCTTCTGTCGCAAATGTAGCGACTGATTTAGTCGCAAATTGCTAAATTTCATCTAACCCCGCATTTTTCGGTTTGCGATTGAATCCGTGGCAAATGTGCGACTGATTCGGTCACAAATATATTGCGACCACGTATTTTCTGACTGACACTTTTCAGTCACAAATCGGTCGAAACAATGCGATTTGCAACTGATTTGCGACTAATTTGACGGTCACAAATTTGCTGTTTTTTAGTAGTGTGTTTTGAAATCGGACCTCAAATTAAGGTTCAAATCCTCAATTTTTAAAAAACCTAGGTTCTACCCAAAAAACCCAATTTCACCCATAAAAATCATTGATTTTAAGTTGAAAACATGTTAAATAATGTTAATGATTGAAAGAAATGAGTAAAAACTAACTTACAATTGATTTGGAAGAAGATTTGTTCTTGAAAAATCGCCCAAAGAAGTTTGTATTTTGAAAGAATGTTAAAAATTGCTCAAAAATCGACTAAGTATAAAAAATGCAGGTTGTAGATATGGGAATTGCGAACAAGGGTTCACAATTGCGAATCCCGACCTGACATGGGAATTGCAAAATGAAGTTTGCATTTGCGAATACTGAACAAAAATGAGGGCTTCGCATTTACGACAAAAGATGTCGCATTTGCGAAATACCCAGTTCCGCATTTGCGAACCATTGGTTGCATTTACAAACACAGCACAGATTCTCCTTCCTCGCATTTGTGATGTTAGGCTCGCATTTGTGAGACTTGCTTCGCAAATGCGAAAATTGCAGAGCAGGCATACTAGAAAATTTTCAAAGTTCAAGAATGCACCTGTGGCCTATCCAAAACTCACCCGAGTCCTCGGGGCTCCAAACCAAATATGCATACAACCTCAAAAATATCCTACGAACTTATTCGTATGATCAAATCGCCAAAATAACATCATATACATCGAATGAAACCTCAAAATCCAAGAATTCTTTCAAACCTCACAAAACATCAAATTTTCCAACTTAGGTCTGAATCACGTCAAACGACATCTGTTTTCAATAAAATTTCACATGAACGACTTAAAACATATATAAGACAAGTACCGGGCTCCAAAAATAAAATACGGGCCCGATACCAATATGTTCTAATCAAATATCTTTTTAATTTTCCTTAGCAATTTCAGAAAAATAATTTCTCTCAAAAATTCATTTCTCGGGCTCGGGACCTCGAGATTCGATTCCGGGCATACGCCCGAGTACCTTATTTTTCTACGGACCCTTCGCGCCCGTCAAATTACGGGTCCGGGTTCGTTTACCCAAAATATTGACCAAAGTCAAATTTATTCATTTTAACATCAAAATTTAGTATTTTTCATAGAATTTCACATTTAAGCTTTCCGGCTACGCATCCGGACTACGCATGTATATCGAGGCTACTCTAAATGAGGTTTTCAAGGCCTCGAAAATACATAATTCAATTAAAATAGGTGATGAGGGTCATCACAGTCGGTGTCATAGTTGCGAGTACGAGCCATTTTTACGAGTTTTGGAGAAACGAATACATTAGATAATACCTTAGAAGTAGGATCTACTGCATGATCTAAAGTATGAAAAAATGAGAGTCTTCCTAAATGCTTGTAGCCTCCTATCTATAAGTGTAGCGTGCTTCATACTCATAAACAAGACTCTACTAACACGGCTTCATAGACCCCTAAGACTCCATAAACCTGAGGCTCCACATGACCGAGAGAACTATCTGCGCTTATCAAATCTATTATAACTTCAAACTTTATATGCAACAAGACAACACTTTAACCAAATACTTTTAATTAATTTAAATATCTAAAATAAAAAACTTCAAAACATTATTCTTATTTACCACTAAAATACTGCTAAATTATTATAAAAAACATATGAATCTTAACCCAATGACTATATCTATGAAGTCTCTACTGATAAATTGACGCACTGCTTAGGACATGAGATTTCTTGGCTAGTTCTCTAAGTGAACAAGAAATAGGTAAATAATGATAACCCAAATGAGTACTCCACGAACAAAAGAAAATCTAACCAATAGCAAGTGAGGGAAGTCCTAACCTATAGTCTGCTCGCCTGCAAAACCGGTTCCTACATTGTACCGCAGACCAATATAGGTTCCCAAAAGAGAACGTCAGTACCATCCATTGTACTCAGGAGTCTCAACGACAAGAGACGAACTTTAATAACATATATATTACGAGCAAAGATTCCAAGTGCATGTAAAATATAAAGCTTATATGAATAGTGCTAAAATAATTGCATAATAGCATTTATGAATATTCTAAAGGAAATTATTTTCTTTTTTCTTTCTTATAAAAAAATACTTCACTTTATACATTTGGAGTTATAACTATCCTGACTTAATTCTATCTCCGTCACTGTGTGATCGGCACGAGTTCGATCCCAACTTGATCAAATAGGCCCAATTCACGAGGTACAACTCGCTTCATGGTTCTCAATACTCATGTACTATACCTTAGCTTGGCTTGAAAAATTCTCAGCAACGAGACCCTCAGCTCGTGTGCTCCCTACTTTGGCATAAGTAGTTCCAGGAAGTCAATGCCTTGATCAGGACCCTCGGCCTGTACGATGACTCCTTCTCATAATAGAGGATACTCACAAAAGTCTTTTCTTTCTAAACTTCTTCTTGTGAATTTTCAAGTCTAAATCTTTTCTGAAACATCCTATACATACTCATACTAGTATTCTTATATGTAAAGCATAGCATAAGAATGAAATAAATATTCAAACGTATATCTAAAGATTATTGCTCCTTCATGAATTTTCAACATGAAAATGACATATAAGAATAACACAAAAATCTAAAAATTTATGCACATATATTATAATACATCATCTAAATTTTTAGCTAGAACAATTCTAAATTAATAGGTACTCCCTCGCTCCAATTAAGTACATATAAACTCTTTTAAGCAATTCATCAAACACCTTGTATTTGTGCTTTTGTGAGTTAAAGCACTTTAGTAAATTATCATATCAACTCACCTCAAAACTCCGTGAACCAATACGTAGACCCCAGTCCAATTTATACCCGTCAAATAATTGGTTCTATAACAACCAATCCATTTGAATTAATTTTAAAGATTCAAACTTAAATATGGAGCTTACTATTTATACAGAGGAAGAACGGAATTAACTATTCAATTCTTACCTATTACTACTGTAGAATAATTGACAATAGTAAATTTTATATATACTTGATTTCAAGAATAAGTGAGTTGTAAAGAACCCTAGAATTTTCATCGCCTGCATGAATAGTTCGCTGCCAATGTTTCTTGAGCGTAAATTCTATTTGTTTCTTATAAGGCTATTAAGTTTCCGCCTCTTGTAAAGCTATTCTGTTTGGTCCAACAGCCATTTATGGGATTGGCTTGGCACGTGCTTATTTTTTCTCTTTTTTTTGACTTAATTAGTATTTAGTTATACCTGCTTTTAATGATTAGTAAGATTGATATTATTAATATTCTCCTAATTGTATATCCAATTACATATAAATAGGGAAGTAACAAAAAAAATCAAATACAAGGGTTTAAATCTATAATAGAAGTATAATTTCAGATTATAAAAATCTTAATCTATATTTAACGTGTTTTTAAATTTCTATAGATTTTAGGTGTGTTAAAGTTAGAAAACCTCACTTTATTGTATTCTTGTCATGCAGATTTGTTATTTTCGGAATTTGAACTTGACTCTTCTATTCTCTCTTAGATGGTAAGGACACGTGCAACCAGATCAAGGGGACATCCACCAGTACCACCAGCTAGGACTGCGAGAGTCTGGGGCCACGGTAGAGGCCGAGGTGCGGCTCGTTTTGCAGCTAGTGCAACAATCACAAAGCCACCAGTTGCTCCAGGTCAAGAGCAAGTACCAAATGTGGTCGAGCTGGTGGGGACCAGATCTGGCGCTAGCTGTTGCCATCGTGATTCCTGGCCTTAGGAGGCTTTTGCCCAGATTTTAATGATATGTACGAGCCTTGATCAGGTAGTCTTAGTTCCAACTACACCAGCCACTTCTCGGGTCGGGGGAGGTGCTTAGACTCTCGCAGCTCGTACCCCATTGTAGGTGGCTTAGGGAATCCAGACATTAGGGTACTATCAGCCTAACCGGTTGATACTGATCGAGCCCAGGTTGGCCCACATATGAGTGATGATGAGCAGAAGATATTGGAGCGGCTTGGGAGGATTAACACTCCAGAGTTCAGTGGACTGAGGTCAAAAGATGCTCAGGATTTTATTAATCGGTGTCAGCAGATTCTTTGCATAACAGGTATTTCAGACACCAGAGGGGTTTCATTCACTACTTTTTAGCTGGCTGTAGCAGCCTACTAGTGGTGGTAGGATTATAAGTTAAGTAGGCCAGCCGATGCAGCACCACTTACATGGCATTAGTTCTCAGTTCTCTTCTTAAGATGTTTGTCCTACAGACTCATTGAGAGGAGTTGTGTAGGCAGTTTGAGCAGCTATGCTAAGAGGTTGTGATAGTGACACAGTATGAGATGAGGATTTCTCGGAGTTGGCTCGTCATGTGATATGGTTGGTTCCCACTGAGAGGGAGAAGATTAGGAAGTTCATTGATGGCCTCAACTATGGGTTACACTTTATTATGGCTTGAGAGATTACTCTGGGTGCGAGTTTTGATGATTTGGTTGATATTGCTAGATGCTTAAAGCTTGTTCCTAGGTAGAAGTGTGAGCAGCGGAAGGCCAAGAGGCCTCGTAGTTCAGGTGGTTTTAGCAGTTCCTCATCTGTAGGCCAGTCCCATTACAGCAGGAGTTGTTCTTCTAGACCCGTTTAGACAACTCACCATATTTCTCGTGGCTCTTTAGTTAACCACAATTCCTACAGTACATGCACAGCTCAGTTATCATATAGTGCATTGCTGGCACAAAGTTCTTATCATTCTTCATCTGTGCAGGGTTCCTCGGGCAGCTATTCAGACTATCAAGAGCAGCAGCTCTATAGAGTATAGGTTGTTTCTAGTGCGGCGACTTGAGTCATCTCAAGAGGGATTGCCCCAGACTATTCGGTAGTGTTACACAACAGAGTTCTCAACTTATGATTCCAGCAACAATAGCCACACCACTCGCACAGCCATTTTGGGCGAGGGCCCAGTCAGTTCGAGGTTGCCTTAGAGGGGGTGGTTGATCAAGGGTAGTTAGGCCTACTGCTACGCATTCCTAGCCAGACCAGAGGGAGTTGCCTTCGATGCGATGATCGTAGGTATTGTTTCAGTTTGCCACAAATATGCTTTGGTGTTATTTTATATTGGTTCCACTTATTCATATGTGTCATCATACTTTGCTCGTTATTTAGATATGCCCCGTGATTCTTTAGTTATGCATTATTTATGTATCAACACTGGTGGGTGATTCTATTATTGTGGATCGTATGTATCAGTTTGTGTGGTAACTATTGGAGGATTAGAGATGAGTTGATCTTTTATTGCCTAGCATGGTTGATTTTGACGTGATATTAGGCATCGATTGGTTGCCACCATGTCACACTATCTTGGATTATTATGCTAAGACAGTGACATTAGCGGTTCCAAGTTTACCTAAGGCAGGGTAGAGGGGTTCTCTAGACTACATTCCCAGTAGGATGATTCATAGTTGAAGGCCCAGCGGATGGTTGGGAAGGGATGTCTGGCCTATTTGTCCTTTGTAAGGGATGTTGGTGCTGATATTACTACCATTGAGTCTGTTTCGGTAGTGAGAAACTTTTCGAATGGTTTCATACAGACTTGTCGGGCATGCAACCCGACAAGGACATTGATTTTGGTACTGACTTGGGGTAGGGCACTCAACTTATCTCTATTCCACTATATCGCATGGCTCTATTAGAGTTGAAAGAACAACTTCAATAGATACTTGATAAGGGATTCATAGGGCCTATTGTGACGCCTTAGGGTGCACCAGTTCTATTTGTGAAGAAGAATGATGGTACTATATGGATGTTCATTGGTTACAAACAGTTGAAGAAAGAAACCAATAAGAACAATTAACATTTACCATGTATTGATGACTTATTTGACCAACTACAGAGTGCTAGAGTGTTATGTAAGATTGATTTGAAATCTAGGTAATCACTAGTCAAAGATTCGGGGTTCTGATATTCTAAAGATAGCATTTAGGACCTGTTATGGTCACTACGAGTTTCTTGTGATGTCATGTGGGCTGACCAACACCCCAACAGCATTTATGCGTCTCACGAACAGTGAATTCCAGTCATATATTATTTTTTTGTCATAGTATTCATTGATGATATATTGGTGTACTCACGCAGCCAAAAGGAGCATGAGTAGCATCTGAGGATTGTACTATAGACCTTGAGGGAGAAGAAGCTTTATGCTAAATTCTTAAATGTGAGTTTTAGTTTGATTCTGTGGCATTCATGGGGCACGTGGCCTCCAGTGAGGGGATCAAGTTGGATCCGAAGAAGATTGAAGTAGTTAAGAATTGGCCCTGACCATCTTCAACTATTGAGATTCGCAGTTTTCTTAGTTTGGACGGATATTATCGCCGTTTTGTGGAGGGTTCTCTTTCATAGCTGCACTGTTGACCAGATTGACCTAGAAGGGTTCTCCATTCAGGTTGTCTGATGAGTGTGAGGAGAGCTTTCAGAAGCTCACGACTGCCTTGAACACATCTCTAGTTCTAATTTTACCTTCACCATCAGGTTCATAGAGGACTTATTGTGATGCCTCTTGGATTGGTATAGGGTATGTATTGATGCAAGAGGTTAGGGTGATTGTTTATGCTACGCACCAGTTTAAGCCCCAAGAGAAAACTACCATATTCATGATTTAAAGTTGGCAGCCTTATTCATGCATTCAAGATCTAGAGGCATTATCTCTACGGCATGTCTTGTAAGGTATTTACAAGTCATCAGAGTCTATAACACTTGTTTAAATGGAAGGATCTAAATTTAAAGCAGCGGAGATGGTTGGAGCTGTTAAAAAACTATGATATCACCATTTTATATCAGAAGGCTAATGTGGCGGCCTATGCCTTGAGTATAAAGACAGGGAGTACGGGTTGCCTTGCATATATTCCAATTGGTGAGAGACCACTAGTATTGGATGTTCAGGCTTTAGCCAATCAGTTCGTGAGACTAAATGTATCTGAGCCTAGTCGGGTTCTTGCTTGTGCGGTTTCTCGATTTTCTTTGTATGAGTGCACCAGAGAGCATCAATATGATGACCCCCATTTGCTTGTCCTTAAGGATACGGTGCAGAATGATAATGCCAAAGAGGTTTCTGTTTGAGATGATCAGGTGTTGCGGATGTAAGGTCGAATTTGTATGCCCAATATAGAAGGGTTATATGAGTTTATTCTTGAAGAGGCCCATAGTTCGCGGTATTCCATTTATCCTGGTGCCGCAAAGATTTTCAGGACTTGAGGCAGCATTATTGGTGGAGGAGAATGGAGAAAGATATAGTAGAGTGGTTTGCTTGATGCTTGAACTGTCAGCAGGTGAAGTACGAGTACCAAAGCCCAGGTGGGTTGCTTTATAGACTTGAGATTCCTTGAGATTCTCGAGTTGAAATGGGAGCGTGTTACCATGGATTTTGTTGTTCGGATCCTATGGACTTTGAAGAAATTTGATGCATTTTGGGTGATTGTGGACCGGTTGACTAAGTCCGCGCATTTCATTCCGGTTGTGACCATCTACTCTTCAGAGTGGCTGGCTCAGATCTATACCCACGAGATTGTTCGTCTTTACGGTGTGCCCATGTCTATTATTTTTTATCTGGGCATACAATACATGTTACAGTTTTGGAGAGCAGTACAGCGAGAGTTAGGCACACCAGTTGAGTTGAGTACAATGTTTCACCCCCAGACGGACGGGCAGTCCAAGTACACCAATCAAATTTTGAAGGATATGCTACGTGCTTGTGTTATGGATTTTGGGGGTTATTAGGATCAGTTTTCACCGTTTGCCGAGTTTACCTACAATAACAGCTACCAACAGAGTATACAGATGTCTCCTTATGAAGCTCTATATGGGAGGGGGTGCAGTTTTCTAGTTGGTTGGCTTGAGCCGGGAAAGGCTAGGTTATTGGGTACTTATTTGGTTCGGGATGCCTTGGATAAAGTCAAGTTGATTCAGGATAGACTTCGTGCAGCTCAGTCTATGTAGAAGAGTTATGCCGATAGGAAGGTTCGTGATGTTACTTATATGGTGGGTGAGATTCTTTTGCTCAGGGTTTCGCCCATGAAGGGTGTGATGAAGTTCGGGAAGAAGGGAAAGTTGAGCCTAGGGTATATTAGACCTTTTGAGGTGCTTTAGAGGATTGGAGAGATGGCTTACAAGCTTGCATTGTCACCTAGTTTATCGGTGTTCACCTAGTGTTTCACGTTTCTATGCTCCGGAAGTATAGTAGTGACCCATCCCATGTGTTGGACTTCAGCACGGTACAACTACAAGGAGATTTGACTTAAAATGTGGAGCTGGTGGCCATTTTGGATCAACGAATTCAAAAGCTGAGGTAAAAGAATAATGCATTAGTGAAAGTTTGTTGGAGAGGTCAGCTGGCTAAGGAGGCTACTTGGGAGGACAAGCGGGAGATACTGAGCAGCTATCCACACCTACTTAAGACTGCAAGTATGATTCTAGACCCATTCGGGGACAAACGTTTGTTTAAGAGGGGAAGAATGTGACGACCCGGACAGTCGTATTGTGTATTATAGCCTTGTTCCCATGTTTATTGCTTATGTTATGTTCACTTATGGTTACATGACTTACTGGGTGATCTATTTGGTTCCAGGGATATTTCGAAGTGAGTGGGACACTTAGTCCTAAGGTTAGAAATAAACGATGAAAGAGTTGACCGGATATTGACTATTGTGTAAATGGCTCCAAAATGGAGTTTTGATGGTTCTTTTAGCTTCGTATAGTGATTTTGGACTTAGGCGTATGTCCGAAGTTTGATTTGTAGGTCTGTAGGTCATTTTGGCTTGAATTGGTGAAAGTTGAAAAGTTGAAGGTTGGGAAGGTTGAGAAGTTTGACCGAGAGTTGACTTTTTGATACTCGGTTCAAATTTTGTTTTGGAACATGGAATAGGTCCCTTATGTCATTTATGACTTGTGTGCAAAATTTGAAGCCAATCGGAGTTGGTTTGATATGATTTGGCATTTGTTTTAGAAGTTGGAAGTTCAATAGTTTATTAGGCTTGAATTCGAGTGCGATTAGTAATTTTGATGTTGTTTGATGTGATTTGAGGTTTTAACTAAGTTCGTATCGTGTTTTAGGACTTATTGGTACGTTTGGATGGGGTCTGGGGGGCTCGGGTGTGTTTCGGACCAAGTTCAAACTCATTTTGGACTTTGTTGGATTGCGGATATCTATGCTTCTTATTCCTCTCACGATTGCGGGAAGAGGAACAGGACCGCAAGGAGTCTTTTTTGGCGGCTGCACATTTGTCCTATACGTTTGCGATGTTGTGGATGCGATCGCGGAGTATCGAGTTTTTATGAAACGCAAATACAGGTGTATAGACGCATTCACGAAGAAGGTAGGAGAGGCCTGGTATTTTCAGGTAGTTGTTCATCATGATCACGTGAGGTGTTCGCGATCGCGTATGTTTGGATGTTTTGTCATCGCGTTTACGGCCTTGTGAGCGCATTTGCATAAAAGGTGTTTATTACTGATAAGTGATGATGTTTGTTCTTCGCGATCGTATGGGATTTTTCGCGATCGCAATGTATAATCACTCGGCAGCAGGTTTAAAATTCCAAATCGAGGGTTAGAGTATTATTTTCACATTTTGAGTTGGAGAGCTTAGTTTTGGGCGATTTTGGAGGGAGTTTTCGCGTCTTGGCTTGGGGTAAGTGCTTTTACATGGATTCATAATTATTCCATGATTCCATTTTTGTTTTAGCATTTAATTAATGAATTAAAGTGAAGAAAATGGGGGATTTTGTGGAAACTTTGGAGAAACGAAAAATGGAGGTTTGAAGATCGATTTATGGTCGGAATTGGATGATTTTGGTATGGTTGGACTCGTAATTGAATAGGTGTTTGGAATTTATGAATTTTGTAGTGCGAACCTAGGGTTTACTTTTTGGGTTGAATTTTTTATTTTATTTAAAAAATTTAGCTTTATCATTTGGAATCAATTGCTATAGCTTTCATTGATAGTATTACATTATTTTGACTAGATTCGAGCCTTTCAGAGGTTGATACGCGTGGGAAGGGCTTATTAAGGGAGTGCTTTGGCTTGGTTGAAGTAAGTATCTTATCTTAACTTTGTCGATGCATTAGTTATCTGAATTATTTATGATAGCTACATGCTATGGGTGGCGCACATGTGCGGGATGAGCCCATATGTGTGCACCGAGGTACTATTTTCATGTTCGGATATTATTTAGGCTATGACATTTCTTGAAATGACTGATAAGCTTCAAGCCTAAATGTTTCTCCTATTAGTACACCTCTGTGAGTTATTTATGCCATATTTGAGATTTCATTGAGATTATTCTTCCGGTTGAACTTGATAACTGCTATTCTTAATGGATATTGTCTGTTCTATCTGTAATAGCACATATTGCACATGACTATAATATGGAATGTTACTTATACCAGTCCAGGAGTATGAACTTGATAATCATTAATCATATACATGTATTCCCGCATATTTGCTTCTCTGTGTTTTGAGCTGGACTGGTAGCCTGTGTCCACACAAGTCGAACTGTGATTACTAGCATGTGAGTTATCCGTGCAGCACATGAGTTGTCCATATGGTTAATTCTACTATCACGTGAGTTGTCCATGCATAACTAGTTATTGATATTATTAGAACGTGATGTGAGTTGTTAGTGCAACACTTGAGTTGTCCGTGCAACACGCGAATTGTCCGTGCAGCATGTGGATACGGATTCGTTCCCCCTAGGGTATCCCTCTCATGTTTCTCTCTTGATAGTAGGGTTGTTCATTCGGATGGATATCCGAAATCTGAATCGACCCATACAATTTCGAATTTCGGATTGGATCGGATTTTAGATCGTGTTTATAAAAATTTTGGATTCGGATTGGTATATTTAAGTTCGATCCTATCCGAAATTCGAAATTATTAGGCAATGTATAAATACTACACTTTAATTTCGGATAGTCAGTACTTTCTTTATATCTTCCTCCAAGTTATTACCTTTACAATTGCTAGATTTAGTTATATTAGCACCATAGTACTCTCATAATTGCATAAACGTGAATTTTTCTTAATGTATTGCCTCTTTTGCAAAGAAAATATACATATTAGTTTGCAACTTTGAGGCATAGTAATACGACCCGAAATTCAATCCGATCCAAATTTTAAAATTCGATCTGATCCGATATAATTCGGATCGGATTCGAATTGCATTTTCTAGAATCCGAAATCCAAAATCTGAATCCAAAATATGCTAAATCCGATCCAACCTGTGTATAGCCCTACTTGATAGTGCATACGTTGTTATAGAGAAAAGCTGATTAGTGAGTTGGTACGGATATGAAAAAGTTGAGGAACGTCTTGCCAGCGTTATTTTGGAATGGCATTTCATCTCTACTTGCATTTTACATGGTTTATTATCTGATTATCTACGTATCATCTTATATGATGATCCGTGCCTGAGTTGAGATTTTGAGTAATCGTACACATACGCGCAGATATTCCTCTCGGTATCATATACATGTTCATATTAATGTTCTCTACTTGTTCGATTATATGAAATTGTATAGGCTATAACATGTATCATTTATAATTCTAGTTTCTTTTATCTAACCGTGGTTAGTTACGATACTTATTGAGTATATTGGGTTGGTTGTACTCATACTGTACTATGCACTTAATTGTGAATATCCAGGTGTGGGGACTAGTTCTCAGCAGTAGGCATGCTTGTTAGACTATCTACAAGGGCGAGGTAGAGCTGCATCCTTGGTCGCAGTTTTAACTTGTCTTTTCACTACATATTGTGTTACAGTTCCGATAGTGTTATTATGGTTCAGTTTCAGACTTGTACTCCTTTGTAGAGCTTATGACTCTGTATTAATCAGATTTTGGGGGATTTACTTTGTATTAGCAGTATTTGTTGTATTTGAGATTTCAGACATGTTATTTTTCTATAAGTTTCGTTGTTCTGTTTCCTTTATTATCATGTTTCGGCTTGCCTAATCAGTGTGTTAGGCACCATCACGATGGGTTAGAATTTTGGATCGTGACAATTTCCTTCGTCAGAGTAGAATGAGAGCAAACACGAAATCGACTTTGTTTGGAATAAGCTGCCGCAGATTCTTGAAGAATGAAATATTTGAATTCTATTTTAATTTCAAATGGTGGTACACATATCATTATATATTATGAAAAACACATTATTACGTGGTATCAGAAGTCTAGGTCTTCTCTGATTTTTCCTCGCTTTCTTGAATTATGATTTCCTCTTCCTCTATGGTAGGGGTGTACAAACGAAACCGACAAACCGCACCAACCCGATAATCCGAGTCAAACCGAGAAAAAAATCCGACCATGGTTTGGTTTGATTTCGTTTGGTGTTAGAAAAAAAATCCGATCATAGTTGGTTTGGTTTAGTTTTAACTAAAGAAAGTCAAACCGAAACCAAACCAACCCGACATTACATATATAGAAATTTGAGATATATTTAATATAAAAATATACTTATTGTGATGTAATTTATAAATATTTCTTTAAAAAAATCATAATTTTGTCTTTTAAGGTATTATTTCAAGGTTGGACTTAGAGCTTTTGAATGTTCCAATAAGTTTTATAGCCATTAATATTAGTAAATTAAATAATGCTAACAAAAGCACAAACCAAAATCAAGCCAATACTAATTCTAACAAAAGACATTCAATTCAATACTACAAACGGGAATGTATTGAATATCTATTTTTTGTTTTGCAATAATTTAGATAAAAATGCATAACCTATTTTTTATTTTTCCTTTAGCGTTTAGTCATGTAATTAACACTCCCTTATTAGTCTACGTATTTTAGCATGACGTAGTACTTTTAGGTTATGTTTATTCTATTATGACTTTTTAATTACTAATATTTATATTACATAATTTTATTGTCTTTATTATTGAATATTTTAGGATAATACCATGATACATCTGTCACACCTCCTTTTTTACACACTTACCCCGAAGGATAATGTATAAGGGAGTTTTTCCATTTAAAGTGACATTATTCGAAATGAAATTATTTATTTATTTTTAGAGTCGCCACTTGGGATAGGATTGGCTTTTGGTGTCCCAAGTCACCGGTTTTACTTGAATCCCAGATCGAGGAAAATTGTCGATTTCCCAATTGGAATCTGCGAACCATAAATTCTGAATAAGGAATTCTGTTGACCTGAGGGAAGGTGTTAGGCACCCCCAGATCCCGTAGTTCTAGCACGGTCGCTTAAATTATTATAAATGGCTAAACATCTCATTTTTATACACGTCCAAACCTACAATGCAATTTTAGAATTATTTACCGCTTTTAGTTAATTTTTAAGAAAGTGAACGTCGTTTAAAAACGTATTTTCGGATCACATCACATGAAATGCACCCGGATCCTCGACACATTTTTATTCAACGTTTTCGGATTTGGATTTGGATTGAACGAAAGGCATACCCGTATTCAAGAAGGTAAAATTATTAAAAAGCGCGCCTAAAGCGACTAGCGTATTATTATCTTCGCGGGAGGCCGTGAAATTCGCTAAACGACACGTCCCGAATTCTAGTATTTTATTATAAGCACTTAATGAGGACCCCGTAATTTATGGGTTTTGTTTGGCAAGGCTCATCTCATGTTTATTTAAAAGGTCAACCTAAAGCAAACTAAGGTTTTCTATTCATTTTTGTCTCTAAAAGGGCCTAATTAGTTTGCATTTATAAATTCGGGCCTCAAGTTCAAGTTCGAATTCAAACAAAAGGGAGGACCCTATTAGTTTGAACCCGCTACCTAACTTGAAAACCTAAATTTACATTGCAAATTAATTCCCCGTGTTCCTAATATAATTTTGGTTTTTTGACTTATAACAATTTTTTGGGCCTTAAAGGTTTGGCCCAGTTCTGATGTGTGAAGTTGTTCAGGCGTGGACCTGGTGCCATGCAAATTGGGCCTATTGTTGCACAACTGGCCTGGGCCTCACAAAATAGGCTGAAGGGATTTTGGGCCAGTAGCCCAATTAATTTCAGATAGACTGATGAGGCTACTTGGGCTTTCAAGGAGCCCAAATTTACCGTTAATCCAGGCTCAAAGCCTACTCCACAAAGCTGTGTAGTTGCAAACTATATTGACTCTTGGTTATTTACTTCTTCTCAACTTAAAACAGGTTTACCAAGTTTATCAATCTAAAAAACATAATTGCAAGGATTGGATCAACTCTGAAGTTATCCAAATAACATAATATCTATTTACCCGTTTCTGACCTGACCTATTACACAAATGAATCGACTGAATTATATTAAAGACTAATGGCTGGAATGAAAAAGGATATATACAAATTGTTTGATGTTTTACAAGTGAACATTTGAAACCACTTCCTTATGCCACTTGCTTAATATTGAAAGCTCAATAATTACCAGATGCAACTATGCTAAGTCATTGAATACATAACAATCCTATATGGTTTAGCAGCTACATAATAATCCCAATTCATATCAACAGTCCTATTTAAACAGTCCATTCAGTTATAAATAGGTATAGTTTAAATAAATTTTACAAGTATTAAGACTAATAGCAACTATGAAGGCAGATTCAACTAGAAAACTTGTATTCCCTTCATCGGAGAACTTCAAAGTCATGCATACATAGCGGTGTTTGTTTCCAGAACTTCTAAGTTGGAGAAATGTACCTGAGTATCGAATCAACAAAGAGAAATAATAGTCAGCAACAGTTGGCAACTAACAGCAAATTCAGACAGCAATTCACAGGAACAATTGGAGTGATTTTGAACCAAAATAGTTTCACAAAAGCCAGGAAAGCATCTCAGCAGTACAGCACCCAGTAATGACCCATAATGACTCAATTGAGACCAAAAACCACTCGAAATCAACCCAATAGACCTCTGAAACCACGGCAACCAGAATCTGAACTAGAAAAGTGTAAATCAATAGCTAAAATTTGAAATTCATCTAAAGTTTTAATGGAACAGTAGTTTTTTTTGGATTTTGAAAGTTTTCTAATTTTGTTTTGGTTTTTCTTTTTAAAAAGCTAAGATCTAAAGGAGTGTTTTGATCTGAAATTTTGAATTTTAGATCTGGAAGCTTGAGGAGTATTTTTGGGGGGAATTTTGGGCTCCAAACTTTGAGAATTTTCAGAGGATCTAAACTTGTTAATCAAGGCACTAGGGCTGCCTTTTATAGGCAAAGAAAGGGGGCCGAATGTTCTGGAAGTGTTTACCCATTTTTCCCCTTTTTATTTTCAGAAATTGGTTATTAAATCCTAATTTTATGGCTTGTTGCCCAAGTTACTGCATTAAGAATGCAGAAACTTATACTAAGGCCCCCTTCTAGAAGGCCCTAGGGTGTTCTTCTACCTATGGAATACCTATACTACCCTTATTTGGGTTCTGAAATTACTGGTTCTTAACAAACCAGCCCATTTTGGATGCCTAAACTACCCTTGATTGCCCCTAGAATTATCAATCCTAGTTGAAATTTATCAGCTATAACCAATCACCTAAAATTACACTAATTGGCCAATTAATCAACAAGGAAAACAAATTACATAAATTAATC
The DNA here is from genome assembly GCA_026770625.1 of Nicotiana glauca. Lineage (NCBI taxonomy): Eukaryota > Viridiplantae > Streptophyta > Magnoliopsida > Solanales > Solanaceae > Nicotiana > Nicotiana glauca. Next base: position 18,748 of record MDKF010584664.1, read on the forward strand.
ATGAATCAATTAACTAATATAGAATTAACCTATTAAAATCAAGCATGAAAACTGAAAACAGTATTGCCCTAAATTAAAGAAACTTAACTACCCTAAACATGGAATTATTAATATAACCACTACTCAAACTGATTTAAACTAAAATTATTAACACTAGACATAGGGGATCAGATTTGAACAAAGCCAAAACTATCACAAAGGATCAAACTAAAACCAAAGATTAAAATAAATTAAAATCTAAACGGGATGAACAAATAAGCAGAATCGAGCATAAAATCAAAATAGAAATCCGAACAGGCAGTGATAAAAGCAAAACGAAAATTAAACCAAAAAAGTAAACTACAATCATAGAATTAAATCAAAAAACCACATAAAAGAAGAAAAAAATAGAAAAAAACTCTAAAAATTACTGAACATTTGTCTCAACTAAACTAAGATTAACAAATCAACATCCAAATCATGAAGCCAAACAATTATGTAAAAATAAAAATAGCACCAGAAGAAAGAAAAAGATAAGAAGAAATCGGGGGACTCACTGATTGGGGTCTTCATGAATTGAACTCGAATTGAGTCCCTAAATAACCTGATACGTTTGTTCTCGCAGCAGTCTTTAAAAAACAAATCCAAAATCTTCTTGTAAACCCTAGATCTGGAATTTGACAGGTTTCGTTGAGATTTGAAAGGTTTTGGTTTGGGATTAGAGATGAGGAGGGTTAGGAGATTGTATAGTGTAAGTTTGAGAGTTATTGGATGAATTAGGGTTTTGGCCGGATTTTAGATTTAATATTCGAGAAAATTGGATAGGAATTGAGGGATGGTATTTGGGGATTTGGAAAGAGGAGAGAACTTATGGTGAAATTTTTGGCGGATTTGGAGCATTACCGCTGCCGTAGGCGATTTCCGGCCGGCGGCGGATGGCGGCGGGTGGCGGAGATATGGTGGGGTGACGGTGGCTTTACACCAGCGTTACAGGGAGGGGGAATGTACGAGGAAGAGAGGATTATATCTAGGGTTTGATGGATAAATTCGGACAATTTTATGTTAATTCAAGATCGACTCAGGACCGTTGGATTAGGGAGGATAAAGGGCCCAGATTGATTTGCCCCAAAACGACGTAGTTTTGAATAATCCGATACAATTGGTTTGGTTTGATAATTGTAAAATCCGAACTAATCCGACCTATGTATACCCCTACTCTATGGAATCACCACCTTCTCCACCCACCTCTATGGTAGAGGCTTATTCCATTCTTCCATCATCTCATTATGTTATTTCTTTGTCTAACAATTAAGAATCTTGTTTGCAAAATTCTTGATTACACAAATTATATATTTTGGAAAGAACTTTTCTTGCATGTCTTCATGGTCATGGTGCCTATGGTTTCATTGACGGAAGTATCCCTTGTCCCGAACCTTCTATTTCTCGTGATGATGTAATCTACAAGAAATGGGATCAACAAGAAAGGTGATCTTTCAATAAATGAATATGTTCATAGTCTTAATTCCATCGTTGATGCGTCAACATTCATCGTAATCTCATCTCTGATTCGGATCTCATTTTACAAATACTTTCTAGCCTACCTCTTGAATACATGTGTGTGAGCACTTCTAGCTCTACTCGTATCCTCTTCCCTCCTTTGTTGGAACTAGATCCCTTCTTTTTCTTCATGAAGCTCACTTAAGTAGTATCTCTTGTTCATTTACAGATAATTCTACTACTACTTTTGTGGCTAAGAAATAGTCTTTTCCCTCTAATGATCATGACATGGTAGGCACAACAATAGTGGCCAGAATTTTAATGTTGGCGTGGTAGAGGTTGACACAGTCAAGGATTCTCAAAATCCTTAAACGTTTCCCCGCAATAATTTTTTGCTCGCCTCGACTTCCCTCTATGTTAGGTCCGCGCCCTTTTCGAGTAAAGCTTCGTTATTTCCCTCTCGAACCACTCATGGCATTCTTTTTCTTCAACTTTGCTATTAGCCCTACCATACTGTTCTTGATTGCCCATCGTTGGCTTCTGCGGCTTTTGTTTCAGAAGTTCACCCTAGTCCTTCTTTCTCGTCTCATGCTCCGCTTAGTGATGCCTCTTGATTTGTGGATAGTTGTGCTTCTTCTCACATGACCCCAAACACATTCAACTTATTATCAATTCATCCATATAACTCAACTTCTTATCTCCTTTACAGGGTATGCTACATTTTCTACTCCTCTTTTCATCTTTTCTCTTAAGGACATTTTAATTATTCCTCACATTTCTGCTAAATTACTAAGTGTTCATAAATTTGTCTCAGATAATAGTTGTTATATTGAATTTGATCCTTTTGATTTGTCTATTAAGGAATTCAAGATAGAGGCTTCTTCATCGGTGTAATAGCTCTGGACCTATTTACTCTCTCTTCGTCGTTTCAGTGGTCTAGTAGTCTAGTTGATGCATCTCAATCTGCTCTTGTAAGTGTTCGTGAACTTTCTAATATCAAGAAAAAATTAGAGATGACATAAAACTCATTCAAATTTATTCTCTGTCGATGTGACTATTTAAAGCGATTTTAGTAATCCTTCTCTTTCCCTAGGGATTAGAGGGTGGCCAACGGGGAGATTGGGTTGGATATGAACAAATCAAAAATGAATAATGTAAAAATGAATAAAACAACCTACTCAACCCATAATTAATACGGATTGAAAATGGTTTAACAGGAGCATAATATAAATATTCATATTATCTATAGTTTCTTGAATAGTAAATCATAAATCAACAAAGCCCAAAGTTAGTCTCTTTCACCTTCAAGATTTTAGAAAATTTACAAAATTTCCTATTCTCCCAAACTTGAGGAACCCTAATTTGAAGTTTTACACATGTAAAAGTTAAACTCATTAGTCATCCATTTTTTAAGTGGATAATATAATTTTTATCCATATTTAACCTTTTTTAGAAAATTCATCATATAGCTTATTTTTTTAATAGATAATATGGATGGATAGCTTCTTTTTAAAAAAAAAATCCACCGCCACTCGTGTAAAAAATGCACGGGGCGCCTATTTGGTCACCCGCATTTAACCTATACCACTTTTTAAAAAACTTTTAACTTGTATCCACTTTTTAAACAACTTCAGTCCCTTTCTCCTCCTCCTTCTCCCAATGATCTCCATATCTCTCCAGAACTTAACATTGATGTCACAATATCTCTCCTTCTGTGGCTTCACTCAATTCCTCAGAAGCCATCTTACTATAGAACAGAAATTTTTAAAATTCTAAGTTATCAAATCAACTCAATAATTTTTTCTTGAAATAATGTCACGAATTGAACCTCAGTGGATTTCATTACTTGAGCATTTTCTATAAACATTTGTTCATAATTAATGAACGTACTTTGTTATTATTAAATACAGAAGCTGTTCTTTTTTTTAATTTTTCCTTTTGCTGATGGATTGCTGATAGGTGCTGCAGTATTTGATTTGTTGGGTTGGTTTTGTTTCTTCATGGGTTCAATGGTGTAACGACTTGATCGGTCATTTTGAGCTTTTGTACTTTGACGCCAGTTTTCGGGCATGAATTGCCCCGTGTAATGTCTTATGAATGATGTAGATCATTTGTTTTGGTTTTCACGGAAATCGGTATGAATTGGAAAGAACAGTCTCAGTTGAAAGCTTTGAATTTGAAAGGTTTGACCAAGAGTTAACTTATTTGTATATGAGCTCGGATCGGAGTTTTTATCATTTGGTTAGCTTCGTTAGGTGATTTATCACTTAGGAGTGTGATCGGAAGTGGTTTTGGAGGTCCGCTGTAGAATTAGGCTTGAATTGGCAAAGTTAGTATTTTGGCGATTTTCGGTTGGTAGGTGAGATTTTGATCTGAGGGTCGGAATGGAATTTCGAGAGTTTCGGTAGCTTCTTTATGTCATTTGGGATATGTGTGCGAAATTTCAGGTCATTCGGACGTGGTTTGGTTGGGTTTTTTTCAAAAGTGTGTTTCGGAAGTTTTTGGGAAACTTAGGCTTGAATTCGATGAGTTTTGGTTTAATTGAAGGTTGTTTGAGGTGTTTTGATGATTGGAACAAGTTTAAATGAGGTTTTAGAATGTGTTGGTGACTTTGGTTAAGGACCGGGGGCCTCGGGTGAGTTTCGGGTGGTCAATCGAGCCATTTTCCAAGTTGAAGTATTGCAGAAAAATTGATCTTAGTAGTTACAGCAAGTTATCTCTTCGCATTCGCATAAGGGTCCTCGCGTTCGCGAAGAGTAAGTGGAGGAAAGTGTGAAATTGGCCTTTGCGTTCACGATGCAGGCCACGCGTTCGCGAAGGGGAGTGAGCTTGGTGCACCGTGTTCGCGAGGGGTACTGTCGCGTTCGCATAGAAGGATTGGAGTCAGTGGAAGTGAAATTGCACTACGCGTTCGCAGGTGTGTTTTTGCGTTCGCGAATTGTCGCCTAGGCAAACCATCGTGTTCGCGAGTCCTATGTCGCGATTGCGTAGAAGGAAAATTTGGGCAAGATAAGTTGTGTATCGCGAACGCGAGAGTTTGACCGCGTTCGCGAAGAAGGTATGTCAGAACTGGGCAGAAAGTTTATAAGTTATTTCATCTGCGATTTTGAGCTATTTTTTCCTCCATTGCTGAGCATTTTGGGAGCTTTTTGAAGGTGATTAAAGAGGGATTCAAGGAGAATTGATTGGAGGTAAGATTTTTTAACCTAAAACGTGATTATATTGTGAAATTAACCTAGAAATTCATGGAATTTAAGCTAAAACAGAAGAAACTAGGGCTTGGGATTTTGAACGTTTATTTGTGGGTTTGAAGGACCATTTGAGGTCGGATTTAAGAACTTTTGGTATGTATGAAATCGTGAGGAGATAAGGAACCCGTTGATGTATATTTTTGAGTTTCAAGAAGTGACCCTGGGGCTCGGGTTTTGGTAATTTCGGGATTTGTGCCCGTTATTTATTGTTTTCGCTTGGGCTTGGTTCTCTTAGCATATTGTAATGTATTCGCTCTGATTTTGGATAGATTCGACGCGCGTGGAGGTCGATTTGAGGGGCAAAGGTATCGCAAGCTAGAGATTTTGCCTGTTTGAGGTGAGTAATAATTGTAAATGATATTCTGAGAGTTTAAAACCCCGAATTGCACATTGTAGTGCTATATTTAGGTGACTTGCACGCCGGATAGCGAGCGTGGGGTGGAGCACAGTTGGGGATTGTAACTTGGTCCGTCCCGATTCATGATTTTACTGTGTATTTGACTGAAACTTACTTGTTATCATCATTATTTCGGTAAATTTCCATATTTGGGCTTCGTGCCAACTATTTGAACCCTTCGGGGATTATTATCATTATTTCCTCACTGTTTTGAATTATTGCTTGAACTCAGTCATGTGATGATTTTTATCTAACTAAGTGAGACCGAGGGCCTGTGTTGTGAGGATACTATGGGATCGAGCTGCGCGTTGTAGCATTGTTATACTGGTACCGATATAAGGTCGGGGGCCTAGATTTGATGCCATGAGATGGCTTGATATTTGCGCTTGGGTCGTAAGGGGCCCCTCCCAGAGTCCGCACACCCCCAGTGAGCGCCGTCGACAAAATATATGGATCGGGCCGCACACCGCAGTGATGTATAGATCGGGCTGTACGCCGCAGCGATATATGGATCGGGCTGTACGCCGCAACGATTACTACATGATACTGATCTTTGTGTTTACTTTGCTTCATTTGTCTGCCATTGTCTGTTGTTTATGTTTCTTCACGTGGTATCTACTCGATTGTCTGGCATTATCTGCTGAGTGAATGTGGTGCCCGAGGGTAGATTTTTGTGCTTACTATTTTTTTGCATTCATTTGCATAACTGTTGAAAAAACCATTTTCAAAGGAGTCTTAAACTGAGCTAAGGCATTTTCTAAGATTTCACAGCTTCATTGTTTTTTTCAAAAGGTTTTATATTGCTCTGTACAGCATGATGGTGTGACTTACGTGATTTCTTAATACTCAGTTATTATTTACCTTTATTACTCATCGAGTTGGAGTACTCACTTTACTTCCTGCACCCCGCATGTAGATGCAGGTATTTGTTTCCCCGGTAGCAGCTTCTGGGCTGATCGGAGGCTAAGTTATCAGAGTTTAGCAAAGTGACTGGCAGCGTTCGTAGCACTGCATTTCTCCCTTTTGTTTATCAGTCCTATTTTATATATCACAAGCCTTGTAGTCGTATTTATAATCTATTAGATGCTCGTGACTTGTGACTCCCCGGTTTGGGCTGTGTTTGGGTTGTATTCCGCACATAATATAGAAATCTATGTTTAGACTGTGGTTATTTTAATTATTTTAAAACTGTGAAATCAATATTTTACTATTCTGAAAAGGCGAAATGGGTTGGTTGGCTGGCGTTGTCTTCACGAGAGGCGCCATCACAATCGGATCGGGGTTTGGATTGTGACAAGTTGGTATCAGAGCCTAGGTTACATAGGTCTCGCTAGTCATGAGCAGGTTTAGTAGAGTCTCACGGATCGGTACAGAGACGTCTGTATTTATCCTCGAGAGGCTGTAAAACATTTAGGAAAACTTCACATTCTTGGAAATACTTATCGTGCGTCCATGATTCAGCTTCAAAAGTAACTCTTTGGATTCCTTCCACGCATTCGCGTGCGTGCATGAGTGCTCAGTATCTGATGTGCCTCGATCTTCGATGGCTTGTGATTCCCCAACAAGGGGCGAGATATGATCTCTGTGAGTTGATGTTGGGCCAATCTAGAGGACTTGAGGTCGGATCTTTGCCTATGGCTTGAGCACTGAGGTGTTGATTGTGGGAACAAGTGTTTTTGAACTTATATGTTTGGTAGTGTCCCAGTTAGTGGAAGTGACGGCCATGGCTATGTGATGAGTATGTTAATATTACGAGATGTATCTATATAACGTGGGAGTGACGAGAAAGGCCTGTTGAAGGATATAGGAACTATTAGGTGCTAGAATTCTATATTGATTCGAGGTATAGATCTGAGTTATGGGCGTATGAAGGATCTTTTCATGTCTCCCAGTTGAGAGTGAAGTAAATTTCATGTTGCGGTATGAGTCCAGACTCGAGAAGATCAAGTGGCTGCATAATGCTTGTGACGGTAGAAGGTATACAGATATGTTAGTTGGAGGCAAAGCAAGTGGGTTATCTCTCTCAGAGTGTTTTAAGGGTGTGTGATCCTTATGTTGTCTATTAGAAGATCTCATTTACAAGTGAAGAATATGTGTTGAAATCTAAATTGGGTCGCCTAGAGAGTGAACTTGTCTGTTGCGAGGATGAATGTGAGATTTGTAGAAGATTTAAAGTATCAGATGGTCTGTGTTTCACGAGCTTATGAAGGATTGAGTTTAATCTCACTATAATATTGTGGCAGCAATAGAGTATATGCGTTATGAGTTATTGGGTGTGTTTTGATATATAGCTTCGAGCCAAGTGGGAAAGTTTGTTATTGATTAAGTTGATTGCATGATTAGGTGCTATGTTGGTTCCAGTTTTAGGCTTGTTGGTGAGTCAGTGATGGCTCATGGAGGTTGAAGTCGGGGATGGCTTGAGTGAAGGAAAATTTTGACAAGGTTATATGGTGCTTCGTCGGTGTGTGAGAATCATAGGATGTCTTAAGTTTTTGTTGGTAAAGAATGCTCGGTGCATAGAGCAGGAAGATGTTTGTTTGTATTGGGATGAGGTTGTATCCTGCAGCGTCAGAGTGCCAATAAGGCACAGGTGGTTCTGTTCATTTGGTCAGGCTAATTGCAATGTAAATAGAGTAAATGACTATCGAGAATGGTTCTAATGTGTTCAAGATTCTAAATGTAACAATCAGGTGTCTTAAAGTTGTATACGTGGTTAGAAACTATTTTATTGGAAGAAGTCAAGACTTGTGGTATTTCTATGTTAATTATGGGATTCTATGTATCAGTATCAGGAAAGTAAAGGTAACGGATTTAGATTCGCAGGAAGTTCTTCAGAGTAAAGTATGCTGGAATATGGTATTTCTGGGAATGTTTAAGAAAGTATTCAGCGACATATGAGCCTTAGACGGTGTGGTTTTATGCTTGGCTTCGTGTGGTAAGTCTGAGTTGAGGATTGTGGTGCTACAGCAAAAAGAAAATATCAAGTTGAAGATGAATCAGAAGGAAATTCAGATAGATGGGGTAATTTGGTAGTAGACCGGACCGGTATGGTAAGGACATGATTTATTCATTGTGTCTGTTCGAGGTAATGAGTTCCTACGGGTATTTTGTGGCAATGCTATTAGGTTTCGACGGCTTGCTTAGCTTGGTCGAGTTAGAAGGATTCAGTCCTGACAGGTCTGATTTGTGTAAGGGCAACTCGGAGAGTTCTTAATGGTTTTTACTGCGGTTTGGAGATGTATATTTTCTATGGGCATGTGGAGCATGGGATGTATAGTGATTTTCTTTTAGGTGGGACCAATGGAAAGTTCTTGACTAGTTGAGTACGTAGATATTTGTGGCTCGGAAGGGAGATGAAGTTCTCATGTTACCCAAGGGTGGTATGGTATATGCGATATGTTGTAAAGGATTGAGATTTGCTTGTAAGGTTAAGGTTCAGTTCTGAATGGAAAGTCATAAAAATTCTTAGGCAGCATGGGCAGTTTTAGGTAATTAGAGAAATGAGCTTCGGATGATTAGGGTGAATGATCTTCAGATGATTAAGGGAATGGTATTTCTAATCATAGTTATTGAGGGGGGTATATGTTTTGGAAAAGGGCAATGTGATTAAGTTGATAGTACTTCGGAAGTACTACGGCGCTTTCTTGTTAGATCGACTGTTGATATTCACGGTTGCTTGATGGCACAGGGAATTTTTGAATATCCTTCGTGGAATGATTGGATACCTGAGGTGTGATATGTATAGGGACGGTGGAATTTGAGATTAGGTATGGTGATTTGTGTGCGACATGGAGTTGGAGACCGGAAGTTCTCATTTTCAGGCTATGTTATGGTTGTAGATCGTGTGCATCGGTAGTGTTTAGCGACTATCGGGATTTGGAGGTCGAGTGGATCTTTCTTTGTTGGTATGTTAGATTTCGGATGTGATGTTGGGCTTTAGACTGGTTGTCTCCGTGTTTTGTTATTCATGACTATTGCGATAAGACGTCGCTGTTGGCTATGCCGGAAAATGCCACAGATTGAGTGGCGATGTTCGATGGATTATGTCCTATTGGGGATTTTTATATTTCGAAGACCCAGCGAACGGCTGGGAAGGTTTTGTCTTTCTTATTTGGGCTCTTGAGATAAGTGTCAGTCCTGAGGCTCCTCATATTGATTTAGTTCTGGTGGTGAGGGACTTCTCTGATGTGCTTCTTGTGTCCGAGCATGTCGCCGGGCAGGGTTGTTGATTTTGACATTGATTTGATATCGGGAACTGTATCGTATGGCACCGGAAGATTTATGGGAGTGGAAAGAGTAGCTTTAGGTGTCCTAGATAAGGAGTTTGTTGGCAAGCCATTGGGGATGCGTGTTTAAACTTGAGTCGGCTTGGTTGGCTCTGAATTGTATTATTGAGGAATGCATTGATTCGGCCGTGGTTGAGCTTATCAGTGATCTGGGGAGATCTGTGAGTTACTTTTTTGTATTGTGAGGTGTTATGATTTTTTGGTTATATGCACATATGGTGCGGTTCAATTGGGGTCTCTTAGTGGAAGTCGAGTGGGAAGAGTAATTGGGCATTGCTCGGTGAATGGCGTATCGGTTATGTCCTATCGGGTTGCGTGGTATATGCTTTTTGTTTTCACAGTGGGTGTAATGACTTTCTTTAATTCCAGACATCAAATTGTGTGTGGCTATCAATTTTGAGCATAGTGACTTGAGGCGTTTCATGTGGAGCAGTGTTTGGTTAGGATCGCGCATTGTAGCGAGGCTGCTTGAAGATAGGACCTTTTGGGGTAGATTTATGTGTTCTATTTCTATGATGTGAGACGGGTTCTCAGCCTTATGTTGTGATGGTACTAGAGAGCTTGAGGTACAGCTCCTTCATTTGAGTTTTTTTCATGATTTGAGTATGTTCGGACCGTTGCTTATTGGTGCACGTATTATGCAAGTTGTGCCTTGGACCTATATTGATGTGTCATATCACAGAGTGGTGTGTTGGATTATAGGAGATCGTTGGATCATTAATGAATATGAACGGATTTGATTTCAGCTTATTGGAAGGATAATATCGAGGTTCGGCTCGGAAATGTGACGACCCGATTCGTCGTCTCGTGAGTTACCGCCCCGTTTTCTCTGTTATATGTTGTTCATGTTTTAATATATGTACTTGGTGAATTTGAGTCAATTCGGATCGAGTTTGGTAGGAAATGGGATGACTAGTCTCTTTAATGAAGGAATAGATTGGAAAAGTCAATCGGACGTTGACTTGTGAGTTAGAGGGCTCGGTATCTAATTCTGATGGTTCGGTTAGCTTCGGGATATGATTTTTGACTTAGGAGAGCGATCGGAATCGAATTTGGAGGTCCGGTGTAGAAATAGGCTTGAATTGGCAAAGTTGGAATT
>MU757075.1:0-26925 GCA_026770625.1 Nicotiana glauca
TAATTTGATCATAACTTTGTGTAGGAATGTCCAAATGACGAACGGTTTAAAGCGTTGGAAACTAGACTCAAAGAGATTGAATTTGATATGCTATTCACCACATAAAACCTTATACATAATTATATATGCTCCTTTTAAGTGGAGCCTTGTGCGAATCCATTTGGAATTTTGGCCTATTTCGAAAAGTTTCCCATTTGGCGTACACCTAGGCTTCCATTTGGACCTAACATCACTTACCATAAGACTTATACTCATATTTACCAAGTCTAATTTATGTCCACCATGTTAATACTATATAAAAATATTATAATAAGCCTGCGTGACACTACGAAATCCTAAATTACTTAGCAAAATTTTCCGGGGCCTTACACATGTTGTAGTTTAAACGAGATCGAACTCATGTTATTATTGATGGACTTGGCCATTGGGATGTTGCTTCGAACTATCATCGAAGTAGGATCCTACCGTGGTTTGAACGAGGTTGAACTCGTGTTATTGTCAATGGCCTTGGCCATTGGGATGTTGCTTCGAACTATCGTCGAAGTAGGATCTTGTCGTGGTTTGAACGAGGTCGGACTCGTGTTATTGTCGATGGCTTTGGACATTGGGATGTTGCTTCGAACCATCATTGAGTAGGATCACGTTGTAGTTTGAATGAGGTCCAACTCGTGTTATTTATCGATGGCCTTGGCCATTGGGATGTTGCTTCAAACTGTCGTCGAAGTAGGATCCCGTCATTGTTTGAATGAGGTCGAACTCGTGTTTTTTGTCGAATGGCCTTGGCCATTGGTTGGAGATTTTATTGTGTTCCCGTAGGAAGACATGCTGATTTTGTTCATGCACTGGATGTTTGATTATATACTTGTAAGGATTACATGTCGACTAATGGAGATTTGATTCTGTACATACAATGGGAATTTGATTCCATACATACAATGGAGATTTGATTCCATACATACAATGGAGATTTGATTCCGTACATACAATGGAGATTTGATTTTGTACATACAATGGAGATGATTATTTATGTCCAAAACCTTTATTTTTTCGCCGCGGAGACCATGTCGGTAGGTCGAGGTAATGAACAGAACTCTGATCCTCGAGGCGCCTCCTTTGTTGCCTTATTTAAAACCTCCCAGTAAAACCCGATTGGTAAAAAACCCGGGTGAAGGAAAAACAATACGATTCGAGTGACGCCTTTTTTCAGAAGTGGAAATACTTGAGGTGAGCAACATTCCAGTTGTTTTGGAGTAGTTTTCCTTCCATTGTTTCTAAGTGGAATGCTCCTTTGTTTGCTGTGGCTGTGATTTTGTACGACCCGTCCCAATTTGTTCCTAGTTTTCCTTCATTAGGGTCTTTCACTACTTGTGTTTTATCCTTGAGGACGTAATCTCCGACCTTGAGTGTTTTCACCTTGGCCCTCTTGTTGTATTACCTTTTCACTTGCTACTTCAGGGCTACCATTCTTATATGGGCAATGTCTCTCCGCTCTTCGAATTTGTCTAGATCTTGTAGCCTATTTTCATCGTTACTGGTTTCGCTCTCGTTAGAGTATCTGAAACTGGGTTCTCCGACTTCGATGGGTATAATTGCGTCAGTCCCATAGACCAGCGAATATGGCATCTCACCTGTGCTAGTTTTTGGTATGGTACGGTAGTATTTCTGGTAGTAGTTCATGCTATAGCTCTTTAGAATCCTCGAGCTTCTTTTTCAATATATTTAGTATTACATTATTGGAGGATTCGGCTTGACCATTGGCGGCTGGGTGATATGGCATGGAGAGTATTCGCTTGATGTGCCATTTCTCAAAGAATTCAGTCGTTCTCTTTCTGACAAACTGAGGCTCATTGTCACATCTGATTTCTTTGGGGATGCCAAAACGGCATATTATGTTTTTCCATATGAATGCGATGACCTCCTGCTCACGTATCTTAGTGTATGCACCTGCTTCCACGTTTAGAAAAGTAGTCAGTTAAAACCAATAGGAAACGTACCTTACCTCGTCCTGATGGGAGGGGGCCAACTATGTCCATTCCTCACTTTATGAATGGCCATGGCGAAGTGAAGGAGCTCCCCTGCTTGACGTATCATAGGGGTGTACTTTTGACACTGTTCACATCTCCTGACATAGTCCGCGACTTCTTTTTTCGTGGTGGGCTAGTAGTACCCAGCGCGGATGAGGCATCGGATGAGGGCGTGGTTTCCTGTGTGGGCACCGAAATGCCCTTCATGTACTTCTTCCAGTACTCGTCTCATTTGATTCGGCCCAAGACATTTGGCTAGGGGGCCGCCGAATGTTTCTTTGTAGAGATTACCGTTTACGAGGCTATATCGGGCTGCCTGTACTCGGAGTTTTTTGGCTTCTTTTTTATCTCGCGGGAGCGTTCTATCTTGAAAATATACTATGAGGCGGTTAAGCCAGTCCCAAGTTAAGTTTATAGAATGTACCTCAACGTGGTCAATTGCGGAATGGAGGAGAGTGACCACGTTTTCTTTGTTGATGTTTTTGGTGGCCGCAACTAGTTTGGCGAGGCCATCTGCTTCGATATTCTATGCCCTAGGTATTTGGTCGAGGCGGCATTCATCGAATTCTGTTAGTTGTTTGTGAATTTCCGACTAGTACTTTTGTAGTCTCTGTTCTTTGATTTGAAAAGTCACGGTGACGTGGTTTACCACGAGTTGAGAGTCGCAATAGAGGACGAGTCCTCGAGCACCATATTTGAGGGCTAACTTCAAACCTGCAATCACAGCTTCATACTCGGCCTCGTTGTTATTCATCTCGAGGCATCGTATGGACCGACAAACTATTTTGCCGGTAGGGACTTCGAGGACGAGTCCCAGTCCTGATCGCGAGGCATTAGAGGCACTGTGGTGTAGAGGACCCATAGGTCGGTATGTGAGGAAGTGCGGAGTGACTCCTGTTCCACCTCGGGCAATATTTTCGTGCTGAAATCAGTGATGAAATTGGCAAGCACCTGCGACTTAATGGCAGTTCGCAGTTGGTACATTATGTCGTGCTCTCTTAGTTCTATGGCTCACTTGGCTAGTCTACCCGATAGTTCGGGTTTGTGTAGGATACCCCTTAGGGGAAAGGTTTTCATCACCTTTATGGGGTGACATTGAAAGTACTGTCTAAGCTTCCGTGAAGCTACGACCAATACCTTATTTTGGCATCGATTAAGGTTTTGCTTATATAGTAAATCGGAGACTGCGTACCTTTATTTACACCGACCAAGACTGCACTTACCGCAACTTCAGAAACTGCCAGATACACAAGTAGACATTCACCCGGGTTAGCTTTGACGAGCAGTGGTGGCAAGGATAGGTATGTTTTTTTAGTTTTCTCAAGGCGTCGACGCATTCTTCATTCCATTGTAGCCCGTGATCCTTCCTTAGCACATTGAAGAATTTGTGGCATCTATCTGAGGATCGTGAAATGAATCTTGATAGGGCGGCTATTCGCCCTGTTAATTTCTGAAATTGGTTTTTGCTGGTCAGTATCTCTGGTATTGCATCGATGGCCCTGATTAGATACGGGTTGATCTCAATTCCCTTTTGTGACACTAGGAAACTAAGGAACTTTCCTGAAGTTACACCGAAGGCGCATTTTTCGGGATTCAGTTTCATCCCGTACTGCTTTAATATCTCGAAGGCATCCTTCAGATGACCAATGCTATCCTCTTTCTTTGTCGACTTCACTAGCATGTCGTTGATGTAAACCTCTATGATCTTATCGAGTTGTTCTTTGAACATCTTGGTGACTAACTTTTGATACGTGGCCCCTGCATTCTTGAGCCCGAATGGCATCACCTTATAGCAGTACGTCCCTTGATGGGTGAAGAAAGTGGTCTTTTCTCATCCATTAGAATTTGGTTATCGCCGAAGTAGGCATCTAAGAAGCTTAGCAGTTCGTGTCCCGCGGTTGCATCGATAAGTTAGTCGATATGAGATAACGGAAAGGAGTCCTTCGGGCATGCTTTGTTTAGATCGGTGAAGTCAACACACATTTGCCATTTCCCGCTCTTCTTTTTTACCATGACCACATTGGCGACCCATAGTGAGTATTTTGATTCTCTGATGGAACCGTTGGCGAGTAATTTATCAACCTCCTTGCTGACCGTCTCATTTATTACGGCATTGAATTTTCTCCTTATTTGCCATACCGGCGAATAAAGTGGATTGACATTTAGTCCGTGTGTAGCGATATCCCTTGGGACTCCTGGCATATCTAAGTGGGAGAAAGCAAACAAATCGGAGTTGTTAGTTAAAAACTCACGACACTTACCTAGATCCGAGAGGTTGTGGCCAATATAATCCTTTTTTGTGTTGTCGGTGTTATCCACTTGGACGGGATCGAGATCCTCTATGGTTGCCTTGCTAGCCTCTACGATGTCCGGTTCGTTGATGGCCTCTACTTGTATGTCGGGTTTGGTTCCCAACATGGCTGATTGCTATGCTTTCGCACTTTTCCCCTTTAGTTGTTTGGTGTGTGTGCAATCTTGGGCGATCTGGTAGCATTCTTGGGCTGTGTATAGCTCACCTTGGATGCTGAATATCCCCCACGAGGTGGGAAACTTGATTACTTGATAGAAGCTTGAAGGGACAACTCACATGGCATGTATCCATGGTCGTCTTATGATGTCATTATAAGTCTTTTCCTGATTCATGATGTGGAATGTTGTTTCCAGGGTGACTTCTCCTGCCATGACGGTAGCACTATTTCTCCAAATGTCTGCTCTACTGCATTATTAAAACCCATTAGTGTTATGCAATGCAGTATTATTTTATCCTCGAGTCTCATCTACACGAGAACTCGCAGGTGAATAATACACGTGTTGCTTCTATCATCTACCATTATTCTTTTTACATCGGTATCCTCGATGTGATGCGTAATGTTACATAGTGAGGGAAATATAAACCATCGGTATCTGACTTATCGAAGATGATACTATCTTCGAGGTTGTCATACCGTTTGTGTGCAACTGTCCATTTGAGTTTATGTGTGGTGGTGAATTTTAAATGGTTGACCACCGCATCATCGGCGCTACCAATGATCATTTGGATGGTACGAGCTGGTGATGGTGGTTTTGGAAGCCCTTGAGGTTGATCGCAACCTCGAGCGAAGTTGGCTCATCCTTTATCACTTAGCAGTTCTTTCAGATACCCCTGGTTTAACAGCCTCACTTCTTCTTGTCACAGACCTATTCAATCTTCGATCTTGTGCCCTCTCTACTGGTGGAATTCACACAAGACATTCGACCTTCTGGTACTTGGATCTGATTTCATCTTCTGCAGCCACCGCACCTTCGTGCGCAGTTTTTCAGTGCGTACACTATCTCTGAATGGGAAACACAAAAGTTATGAGCAGATAGTAGTGGAGGCATACCTCTTTCGTTGCAAAGGGGTACAGTGTGTCCGGGCGCGACATTCGAGTGTCATGATGGGGGTGGATTGGATGTTCGGACATAGGGTTGATGTCTTTCTCGATTGAAACGTGGTAATTGATCCCTTCGCCCATTGTTACGTCGATCCCTCTTCGGCTCGTTCTGGACCGATGTTAATCGCTGAAGCGAGCCGTTTAGGTCATCCTCGTCTACCCTCACTTCGGCGCAATAGGCGTTGTGGATCTCTTCCCACGTGGTAGGGGGTACTTCATGAGTCTACTGAGTAGTTTTTTGGTTGTCTTTGATCCGTTCATGTTTAACCTATTTTGAAAGGCTGCTACTGCCATCCCTTCTGATACATTTGGTAGGCTCATCCTTACTCTGTTGAATTGGGCTAGGAAATCCCGAAGTCCCTTGCCTGTCGTTTGCGTGATGGTGAAGATATCATTAACCCTAGCCTCGGCCTTCTTTGCTCCCGCGTAAGCGGTAGCGAATTTATCTGCCATCTCCTCGAATGTTGATATCGATTGTGCTGGTAATTGGGAATACCATGTCAATGCTCCCCCTGTTAGAGTCTCGCCGAACTTTTTTAGCAGCACAGACGGTACATGTTCTTTTGATAGATCATTGCCTTTTACAGCGATAACGTAATAGATTAAGTGATCCTCTAGGTCCGTGGTGCCATCATATATTTTCAAATATGGTGGCATTTTGAAGGTCTTTAGAATAGGATGGGGAGCTGCCCCTTCGCTATATGGCTGTTTAACGAATCGACCCACGTCGCGTTTTGGTAGCAGCTTCGGAGCGCCTAGTATTTTATCGACCATTTCCTGATGTTGCTTCATCTGATCGTGGAGTGTTTTGTTCTCGTTTTCCATCTCTTCCATTTTCTTTAAGATGGCCATCAGCACATCATTACCTGCATCAGTAACAGTGCGGGTGTTACCTGTTCGTGCAACGCTTGGCTCATCGGCAGCAACTGCGATTTCTATGGGTGGCGCATCTTCGACATTTCCCTGAATGGGTTTCTCGAGCATGTTTCTCAAGGTACTTGTCAGCCATTCTTCTAGTAGCTTCTTGACGGCCGGCGACGTTTCTCCTGCCGCGGATGTTGATGTTCCCCTCTCGTGCAAGATCATTAGATCTCCGTGCGGGGGAGGCAAGATCTCCCCGCCCCTCCCCCCGGTGTGACACTTGGTGTTGCATTCTTACGGTCTTCCATGCTGGCTTCGTCGAGGGAGTTTAGGAGGTTGTTCGTGACATCCACTACTGCCTTTAGTCTCGCTTCTCCCTTTCCCGCCATTGCTATTTTTTACGACGTTGAAGAAAAGTGATTATTACTTTCAAGAATCTAGATGAAAACTACGAATTTAGCTATAGAAATCCCTATAGACGGCGCCAAATTGTTTGACTCAAGAGATACTAGAACCTTTTTGAGTTAATCAATCAAAGATGAAGGGGTAAATCTTAGCTGAGAGTAACAATATCTTTAAAGATTGATAGAAAAAGGGAAGATCGATCACATGATTTGTTTCTAATTGCCAATAATATTATTTTTCCAAAGAAAACAAGAGAGACCTACTACAAGGTTATAGTCCTCTATTTATACTTGTAGAGGAACTCTTCTAAAACGCACAAAACTAGAGCAGAGAATCTTTCAAGGGATATTCCTGATGTCCCCTAATAGGTATATACTATTGCTAGGGTCGTCCAGTCTTGTCGTCGATCATGGTTGGTCAAATTTAGGCCCACACACTAACATATTTAATTTTGTGTGAATTCAGAAGTTAATATTTTTGCATGTTTAATGACAGTACTTTTATATTAAAAAAATCATAAAATGTACTTTATCCAGTTCATTCTATGTGAGGATATATATAAGTTTGCGAATTTAAAGAACAAAAACATATATAATTTTGATATATAAGTTAAATATATGCAAAATATTAAACCATTTCTTACTGTTAACATGAGTTAAAGTAAAATGATAAGTATGTTTGGTTACCCTTAAAATTAGATAATAATTGAATTTATATGCGGTTTAGAGGATATGTAATTTTACTTGGCACAAGCTGATAAATATAAAAAATTAACGTTAGAAATTAATAGAAAAATAAAGGAAACCAATGTGATGAACAATTGTGGCCCTCGATCTATATCACCCTCAAACAACAGAGTATGCCAAAAAAGTATGAATTGAACAACAAAGCTTGAGAGAGCTTTCAGAGGAAAAGATGTACTATATTGCTTGATTATCCGTGAATATCATTATTACAAAATGATTAGGACCCTCTTTATATAGTAGATGTATCCATGCCACCCAGCTTGACCACTTCTTAGGATCTTGATTGATGTACCAAGATAATACGTCTCCCTTCAAACTCCTCATGAACAGCTTCATGCGGATACTTTCATCCTTCCCTACTCCAACCAGCTTGTCTCAATATGTCCTAAAATGGACCCTCGTATCACTCGTACCATCAAACATTTCAAACTTAGGAGGTTTGTACCCCTCGGGCAGTTCAACATCAGGCTATATGCAAAGATCCTCATAGTTCAGCCCCTCGATTCCTTTTTTTCCCTCAACGCCCTGAATTTGGTTGGTCAGTTTCTTAAGTTTCTTGGCCAAGTTCCTGATAAGCAGATCCTTTTCATCAAACTCGGGTATGCATGAGATAGGTTGGGTGGAGTGTGGCATGGTCTCCACGTAGATAGGATTGTTATGGTGGTCTGGTGTATGGGTGGGGAAATGGTTGTTTATGGAGTTCTGTGGTTCTGGGATGAGTAGTGGAGTGTTGTTTGGGGTATGGAAGGTGTTACATTGGTTCTTTGGTATAGCAGGATGATTATATTGTTTTGGGATATTTTGAGGAGGTGTTGGGTTTTGAACATTGGGGAAGTTGGTATCTGGGGTGCTGAGGGAAAATGATAGGTTTGCCAGATTTCGGACATGATCGAGCTCTTCCTGGAACTTCAATAGTTTTTGTTCAAGCTGTGACACATTCTCGTTGGGAACCCAAATACCATGGCCGTTAGTGGCCTCTACCCGTTCAGCTATGTTCTACTTCCTGATATTGCTCAAATCTTCCATTTTATTCTTGCCTTTGCCTTTAATGGGACTAAGATGAGGAGTGGGTGGAGGGAACTCTGGATCTTGTGAAATAAGATAATGATGCCAAAGTGCACGAACTAACCTTTGGGGAGTGGAATAATAAAACAAAAGGTAATCAAGTTAGTGAGGATTATAAAAAGTATTGTAATATTTAAACACATAGTGCGGGAAGGTAAAGCGTGTCCTAATTTGGGAACCTCTTTGTGCCCGAGGTAGGCCTAGAGACAAATAGATTTGGAGAACTTTTAAAGCTAAATGCCTCATTTTATTGATAAAAATAGACGAATCCCAAAATGACACTAAATAAGCAAGAAATAAAAGTCATTAATGGCCATTGGCCTTATTACATTCATAGAGCGAAAAAGTAAATTCCTATATATTTTGTTCCAAAAGGACCTTCCCCAGATTTGACATTCCTGGCCTCGTCGAACAGCTTCCCCAATTCACGAAGTCCCAGCAACAGGTATGCTCTGGCTAGATGTCCACCTTCGGTCCCTTCAGCCTTTTGACAGTCTTCAACCCTTTTGAGAAATTTTCCTTCTAGTTCTACTATGCCTCACTCCAAGCATCCTAGATTTTGTTGGAACTGATAGACATGTCTTTCCATTCCTATATTAGCTTTTGGTTGGATTCCTGTATCTCCTGATATTCGCCCTCACAGATTCTTTCATGCAGCTGGTTGTACTTAACTTGTGCCTCGGCCTTTTCGTCTATAATTATATGACCTCGAACAAACCCTGGCTGGCCCAGACCATCCCAATTGTCTTTCAACCAACCAGAATAGAAAGGGGTACAACCGGCTTGATATCTTTCTGGCTCGATGATGTCTTTCTCCATTACAATGTTGCAGTGCCACATGTGTTGGGCTTCGCACTTGTGAGGACTATCGTCATTTTGAAAGTCAGCTCGAAAATGGCTCATCTTATCAACCTTGGGTATGACTTGCTTCTTACCTGCTTGCCTTATAACTCGAAGAGGGACGTAAGGGTATGTTCCTCTTAGACCAATCAGTATCAGGAAAGGTGCGTCTCTAGATCGGGCGATGAACTCCTCTGTCGGAAACCACTCAAACATCCATTGAACCCGTTCTTCAGTCAGATTATCGAAGAGCTCAACCCATTCCTTAGCATTCTCAGGCTGAGCAAACATGTCGGGGATGTAATTCATTCGCTTCAGATGGTGGAAAGAGATGTGATCATCCCAGTCCCTTCGTTGTATTTCTTGCCGGTATTCGTCCTTATAGAGATGTTCCATAAGCAAAAGCTGAAGTAATAGATTGCAACCTTCGAAGTGTTTCACTCTTTGTTGATATTTCTCTAAGGCTCGGTATATGTCCGCAATGATCATGGGTACAACGTTGAACGTCTGCCCACCAATCCCCTCCATTAGGGTCTTGGTTACCAGAGCCAGCCTAGTATGGATTCTCCCTTTCTTCATTGGAAACACGATTAAACCCAGGAAGCAAAACATGAAGACGAAAACTCTATGATGGATATGTCCCAAGGACATGATGGCAAACTCGTCATAGTAGGTACGATATGATTTGATGTGACCGTACCTTTCATAAAGGTAGTCAAAAGGGATGTATGATTCCTTTAGGCATACCAATTCTACATTCTTCTTCAAACCGATCATTTTTAGGAAACCCTTGCCCACGCGGTTCTCAGGCATTAGCAAACCCGGGGTTTCCCACACTAGACCGGCCACTCCTCCTATCTCCTCTAGCAAATTTGTCATCTCGATTTTAGCGGAACACGACCCTTTCACAATCCCAAAATAAGGTAGCAGCTTCTATTATCCTGTTGTTAGGTTGGATCTCCAGGAGGGATGGTAGGTTGCCCAGATATTTTCTGACGAGAGTTTTGTCACTAGAATGTAAATCTTCCCACCGACATAGCAATCTTGGGTGGATATTGGTGACCATACCGAATCTGTGGACTTCTGCCTCATATTTCTGCAAGGCAAACAAGGTTAGGCCCTTACCCCCACCAGAATCGACTATTTAACATCAACAATTAGCATGAAACATTTCGTTCTCCAAATAAATTCACATAACGTGATGAGATCCATTTGGGTTTAGGGAAACCCAATGGACTTTTGGGCAAGGCTATCTTAAAGGATCATTATGTGGACAACATAATTGAACCGACTAGGTTTGACCATGATGCATGAAAAATTTAAACAAAGTAAGGTTTCTATGGGGTTTTAGACTGGTACCCTTGAGTGGAAAACTCAAGGGGGAAGGCACGGAACTGTCGACTGCAGCGTTGATCGACTAGTTTTACCGCAAATAAGCCTTTCCGAATTTAGGGGTTAATGATAAAGGAACGACGTAACCACTCATCAAGCATTGCTATAGTATTTGGTTGGCACGAGTGGAGTATGATGTTGGGCATGATTATGCAATAATTAAAAGCATTTTTACATGTATTTGCACGTCAAGTAGGCGATAAATAAAAAAGTTTTATAATTTTAAGCAGTTATAAAGGAAGGAAACAAGAAAGACACGTCAGTTTTGCAGATGAAGAAGAAATTAAACGCTTAAAGGAATTAAACAAATAATTGCATATAGGGAGGGTACAAATTCACAAAAACTGTATGAAATGGTAAAAGCCTAAATATCCCCACCAGAGTCGCCATGCTGTCGCACCCTCTTTTTTCTTTCCTCGCGGAGGAATCAGGTTTATGACATTTTGGTATGGAACAACTCTTTCCTTTTGGGAAAGAGGTTTGCATTTTTGAAAAGTTGCCACCTAACGATTTAAGGTGCGTTAGGTAACCTATAAGGTTCATCTATAACTATATTTGATAACCAAAGATAGGGTAGAGGCTTGAAATTATCCTAAGGGGAAGGTGTTAGGCACCCCTCAGGATTTACTAGTGTGGTTCCCGGCCAGACAAATTTTGTGAATTTATACAATTAGCAAGTAAAAAAGTATAGCTCAAATAGTAGGGGATTTAAGTTTAAATACACAAGTGTAAGAAAACAACTAATGAAAACGCTAGATTTTGAAAGGGATTACAATCTGAGCATATTTGTGTATGTAAAGAGGTGTCTTAGGTTTGTTTACAATATGGATCACATCAGTACAATGCCCGGTAATAATTCCTCAGAAAAGGGGCTATGCGTGGCATTAGCATACCGGTCATCATATCCATATCTACCCTTTCCGGCCCTATGAAGGTAATTAAAGCAAGGGTTGGTCTCGACCCCTATCGCATGCTATTACTCATCCCAACCTATCAGTCCCAAAGGAATTTTGGACTCCTATCCTACAAGAAGGAGGTTCTAGGTAGACCCTAAGTTTTAAAGGCAAAATACTAAGGCGACATACAATAACAAGTAGGATTTCAATTAAGGGGAGCATGGAAGACATACGAAAAGCTCAAATATACCTCCACAGGTAATGCACATAGACAGCATGTCTCATACACAATTAAAGTCTGAATTTAAATCTTATGCATGATATCTAAGTGATAACATTAGAACCAGATTTATCACATGACTTAGAAAAGAAGTCCGAATCAGGCTTGCTTACTGATTTTAACAATTGATAATTAAACACTAATCACAGAGATGATTCTAGTTTTATTTAAAGTTGATTACCTAGGTCTTGCCTAGGCGTAAAATAATATGCAACAGTTATTCAGAATTATTAAAACAGTTTGGAGACTGTTTTGACCTAAAACACGTTGTTCTACATATTGCAAAGGCATGCAGGGATTATTACCAGTTTATTTTAAGCAGGACAATCAAGTGTGAAGCTGTTTTTACCTTCTTTTATAATCAACAGTTTATACTAAGTGTGAATGCAAGTACGATGAGATCCTAAAACATGGTATCTAATGATTTATATGCAGGATTCCTAAAGCAGGATTCTAAGCACAGCAAAATTGCAGAATTTTCTAAGGGCAGGATTTCTAAATGCACAGCATGATTGCAGAATTTCCTAAGAGCAGGATTTCTAAATGCACATGGCAGCGCATAACATAATAGTAAAGTGCTAATTATCAGCAGATTTCAACACATCATTTTGTAAGGGTGCACATGCTGAAACAATAAACATGGGATCTAAGAGCATGATTTCTAACGCATATATGAACCCTAAGCATGGTTTCTATAACACAATTAGGAATATAAACCTAATAACATGTTTTCTACCCTTAATAACTATAGCATGCATATTTACCCCATCCCTTTTCACTATCCAACCCCAATACTTGTTTACAACAAGTTATTACAGAACAAAATTGAAATGAATTACATAAGTAGCAATGAAAAATAAGAAGTTATACTATATGAAGCCTGATTAGGACTTCCTCCCTGAGTTATGTAAGAAATCACTTCAAGTGCCAAGATTGTTCCATAGTCTTTCTCATATCCAGGTGTGTCAGAGTTCCCTAAGGACCTCAAGGGATCCTGGGCAGTGCTCACACCCAGATTTCATAGCCAAGATAGAGTAAGTGCAGTGTGGAAAGGCCAACTTTTATGTGTCCAAGTTCAGAGGGAGCTCTAGGGTCCCAAGGCAAGGCTCAAACAAAAGGGGCAGAAGCTAGTGTTCTAAGAGTACATGTGAGAGTGCTTGACATAGATTTAAAAGAGTTGAGTTGGAAATAACCCCGATAAAGCATGTTTGAAATAAGTTTGCAAAATAACTGAAGAGTTGCTTTAGGAAAAACAGTTTTGAAAGGATAAGGGGATAGGAGCAATAACCACTTGGAACAAACCAGCACACACAGAACAAATCCAAAGAATATTTCCAACATTCACAAGCAGGGAATTAAGGGGTTGGGGACATAGAGAGACCAAATCAGAAACACATAAACATGACTAAGAAGAGATGCATATAGACCAACAAGTACAAAGAACAAGTAGGAACTGATTGGCCTTTAGAACACAAACAATTACTTCAAAGTGTTAACAAGGGAGTCATGCTTGAAATTAGAATAGTAATAGGTAATAAGACATAAAGACAAGGTGGGGGAGTGGTCATCCTGAGGACTGGGGTTTATTACAGATCATTAGTCATGCTTCTTAGTGTTAGTCAAGTACATTAGAGGTCTATGATACTAACATGGCAGTACTAGTTGAGGGAAGTAAACAAGAACTCAAGTAGAAATTCTGATTACACTTGAACAAGAGAGGGTAAAACCTAAGCATCCTGAATAAAGCAGTAAACAAAAAGGTCATTAAATACATGAGCTTATTAAGTCAGTGCAGAAAGAGACATGGATTAACAAACATGGAGCACATAGAGCTGAGTTTTAGAATTGAACTAGGAACATACCAGTTGAGGAAGCAAAATGCAGAAAGTAAAGCAAGTAGGGTTCCACAGTCTAGCCTTGGCTTTCAGCCGACTAGGCAAGTAGTTAGCACAAGTAGCAAAGAGAGAAGAGAGAGTTTTTAGGTGTGTGTTTGCTTTTTGAACTAATTGTTCGTGTGTTAAGAGTGTAGAAAGAGTCATTTATATAGTAGTTTGAAAACTGGTTAAAATGAGGCAAGAAGCAATTCTTCAGTAATTATAGAACTCAGTATAAAAAATTTGTTAGAATCTCTATTTGATTAAGGGAGTCAGTGTGAATGGTAAAGGGCAGGTGACAAGTAAGGAAAAAAATCATACACGGCTCGAGTATAACAAGAAAGAAAAGATTTCAAAAATCGTACCGGTATAGAACAAGTAATTAAGGCTAGGTTCAGAAAGTTTTCAAACCAAGAAGACAATCAGTAGCAATGCATACAAGGCAAGGAGAATAAATTAAGGTAAGAGACTAATCAAATCAAGTGGAAATTTAGGGGTCGAGATTCAGTATCATAGAGTAGGACCAAATTCATAAAGCCCTGATTAAGGACACAACTTAGTAGAAAAATAAGTATCATAGAAAATAAGGTAAGAAAATCAATCACCTTAACAAACGGGGCAAAGCTTTTAGGGTTTTTGAAAGAAAATTTTCAATCACCATAGATTAAGAAAACTAGACTTGATCAAAAGGGAGTCATGCTTTCAACATATAAATAGAGGAAGTCCACATATGTAGTAAGAAAATATATTTGAAGCATAGTCACCGAAAGAAGCAAAAGATGAGCAAACAAAGTGAACATAGTCATGCAAAAGCGACATAAGTAGGCTAGGGATTAAGGAAAACATATTCGAAGCAGGGTAATCTCAGGACTCAAGTAAGCAGGCTAACACGCAGACACCAAGTAAAGAAAGCATGTTGATACTCAGAGAGGCCAAGTAAGGCAAATTACAGAAACAAAGTATAGAAAATCTTCAAAGAAGGGGTTTTCAACAGAGTCAAGTTAAAAGCAGTAAGAGCACAAAATCGATCAAAACAAACAAGGGAAATGGTTTAATCATAACGAAATCAGTTAGAACATGCGTAAAAGAATTTCGAGAAACCCTAGTTTTAGAAAAGAATGACTAAAATCGAAATAGTTAGTTAAAACAGGAGAGTTTTAGAGGAAAAAGCTTAATAATACTTGAATCATCTCAGATTTAGAAAGATATGAGAAAAATCGAACAATATCGACTTTAGGGTTTCGAAAAATAGTAAAGACGAAGAAAAATCGGTTGAAAACTCATGGATACAGCTAGATCTAAGACAGATCTAAAGGAAAGTAAAAAATCTCAAGAGCTAGGATTTCATAGAACCCTAAGAAGATGAGAAAACTTTTAGAACGTTAGCGATTTTAGCCGGAAAAGTCATAGATCCTACTCGAACAGCCATGGATGGCCGGAACATAGTATGAAAGACCATGGATAGATTCTTGAAGAGTTTTGAACAAGACCTGGACTAGATCTATTCGAGATCCTTCAATGAAATCACAAAAAGGAGCAACCGGGATACATACCAGACAAGTATACGTCTCAAACAACCATGAGAATTCATGGATTGAATGAGGATTGAAGGGATAAGGGCTGGCTTGGGTAGCGATGACTAGTATTTGGTCTAGGTCTCAGAGAGAATTGGAGAGGGAATGGGTTTTCAGGGTGGCTGTTTGGTGAAAATGGCTTAGGGTTTCGGGGGATTAGGTTAGTTAAAAAAAGGAAAGTTTTGTTTTGGACCGTTGATCTCTTGATATCAACAGACAAGATTGGTTCCAGGCTGGGAAGGTTATAAAAGTGGGTTGGGTTAATTGAGTCGGGGTTGTATTTTGTTAAAATTGAAATACAAATGGGGCTATAATTTAAATAGCCAGTTTTTTCCTTTTTTTAATTTGTAAAAAATAGTAGGTAATTTTTTAAAATAATTTAAAATGTTAAAACTGATTTAGAATACATAATTAGCAATTTAAAAATATAGTATCCAACTTTATGCATATAAAACATAATTAAATTTTAAAAAGGCTAATCTTGCAATTATGTGCAATTTAACTTTAAAAATACCAAATGTAATTATAAAAATATATAAAAAATTATCTTAGCCATATTTTAGTATAAGTATAGAAATCTAATATATGACTTATCAAAATAATAATTTTGAAAATAATTATTGGGGATTTTATGGATAAATAAGGAAAAAATAAATCAATTTAAAACCTTAAAATTATGGAAAAAATAATAAAACTTTGGACATGCTTATACACACACACACACACACTATTTTGAAGGTATTTTTTTCATATTTAAAATATATAAGGAAAAATTGGGTATCAACAGCTCCCAATCTTTACCCGGGAAGGATGAAAGAGTTTTTGGGTAAAGAAACGATGGCCAATTTTGACAGAGCAAAATGATTTGGGAAGATTTAGGCCGCACCCTGACTTCTGAGCTGCCTACATATCCCTGGTTCTATGGGAATCGGGCCATGTGTAGTTTAGGATCCATCGGCGGCGTATACCGATGAAGACCTTTCAAGAATGGTCATAACACCTAGGGCTAGGCGAGTGAACGGTTTACAGGAATGGTTAGGTTTGATATGGCTGAGGGAGCTGGAGTGGGATCTCTCCTGCTAGGATAGCTGTTGCTCACCGTTTCACATGCAAATAGAAGCAATACAAGCGTATACTGTGCATAAATTTAAATATGATGCAAATTGCCGTTGGACCATGAATGTTGTCTTCGAACAATGAGGATGTGGACCATGATGTCCTGGTCCATGGGTTGTATGATAAGGGATTCCTAGGCCATGAAATGATGTTCTCGGGCTATGAGGATGGTGCCTCCGAACTATGACGCCTTTGAATAATGATATGCAAAACATTGAAAGAGATCCTCATGCCATGACATAGTGTTCTCGGGCTATGAGGATGGTGCCTCCGAACTATGACGCCTTTGAATAATGATATGCAAAACATTGAAAGAGATCCTCATGCCATGACATAGTGTTCTCGGGCTATGAGGATGGTGCCTCCGAACTATGACGCCTTTGAATAATGATATGCAAAACATTGAAAGAGATCCTCATGCCATGACATAGTGTTCTCGGGCTATGAGGATGGTGCCTCCGAACTATGACGCCTTTGAATAATGATATGCAAAACATTGAAAGAGATCCTCATGCCATGACATAGTGTTCTCGGGCTATGAGGATGGTGCCTCCGAACTATGACGCCTTTGAATAATGATATGCAAAACATTGAAAGAGATCCTCATGCCATGACATAGTGTTCTCGGGCTATGAGGATGGTGCCTCCGAACTATGACGCCTTTGAATAATGATATGCAAAACATTGAAAGAGATCCTCATGCCATGACATAGTGTTCTCGGGCTATGAGGATGGTGCCTCCGAACTATGACGCCTTTGAATAATGATATGCAAAACATTGAAAGAGATCCTCATGCCATGACATAGTGTTCTCGGGCTATGAGGATGGTGCCTCCGAACTATGACGCCTTTGAATAATGATATGCAAAACATTGAAAGAGATCCTCATGCCATGACATAGTGTTCTCGGGCTATGAGGATGGTGCCTCCGAACTATGACGCCTTTGAATAATGATATGCAAAACATTGAAAGAGATCCTCATGCCATGACATAGTGTTCTCGGGCTATGAGGATGGTGCCTCCGAACTATGACGCCTTTGAATAATGATATGCAAAACATTGAAAGAGATCCTCATGCCATGACATAGTGTTCTCGGGCTATGAGGATGGTGCCTCCGAACTATGACGCCTTTGAATAATGATATGCAAAACATTGAAAGAGATCCTCATGCCATGACATAGTGTTCTCGGGCTATGAGGATGGTGCCTCCGAACTATGACGCCTTTGAATAATGATATGCAAAACATTGAAAGAGATCCTCATGCCATGACATAGTGTTCTCGGGCTATGAAGATGTTGCCTCCAAGCAATGACGTCTTTGGATGAGTTGGTGATATTTTAGCCTATGAAGGATGCAGTATGTGGCGATCTTTCAGCCCATGAAATGTAGTATGTGGTGTTCTTTCAGCCAAGCAGGGGCAGTATGTGGCGATCTTTCAGCCATGCAGATGTAGATGGAGGTAGAGCTTAACCTCGGAAGGTAGAATAGCAGCCTTATGCAAATTGGAAGGCAGAATGGTAGCCTTATGCAATGCAGATGGAGGTAGAGCTTAACCTTGGAAGGCAGAAAAGTAGCCTTATGCAAATCGGAAGGTAGAATGGTAGCCTTATGCAATGCAGATGCAGATGGAGGTAGAGCTTAACGTCGGAAGGCAGAATGGTAGCCTTATGCAAATTGGAAGGCAGAATAGCAGCCTTATGTAATGCAGATGCAGATGGAGACAATGTTTAGTCCCGGAAGGCAGAATGGTAACCTTATGCAATGCAGATACAGATGGAGGTAGCGTTTAGTCTCGGAAGGCAGAATTGTAGTCTTATGCAAATTGGAAGGCAAAATAGCAGCCTTATGCAATGCAAATGCAGATGGAGACAACGTTTAGTCTCGGAAGGTAGAATGATAGCCTTATACAATGCAGATGCAGAGGGAGACAACATTTAGTCTCGGAAGGCATAATGGTAGCCTTACGAAAGAAATAAGATAACAAATGACAGTAGAGTTTTCTTAGCTGATAGCAGATTGCGGCGTTGTGATTACTGGGAGCATTGTGACATATGGAACATCACTGGTGTGTGCTGATAGCAAATGTTGGCAAGTGCAACGGTTTGGAGAGTCATATTCTTGAACAATGTTTGTTCCATGGGCGCACAATATGTTTCAACGATTTTGCAATCCTAGTGCCTGCATCCAAAGAAACATCATGAGTTTTGTAAAAGGGGGAAGGTTAGTTTGTATCCCCTCTAGCTTTTTCTTGACTCGTTTGGATTCGATATGGTGATATCGTCTGTATAACTGGGGTAGCGTTGCTAAACAAAGTAGTTTCAATAATAAACATGCATGATTTTGTAAAAGTATGACATAAATTAAAAATAGCCTTTTAGATGAACCGAAGACTGTGACGTAGCTCAGGACATTGCAACCTCTCCTGCTACGGAATTTTGAGGGTCCTCCTCAAAATTCTTCCCCAGTTTGATGGGTTGACATTTTTGACTGTTGCTCGTGCGATGATTGGCTGAAATTACTTCAGAATTTTGAGGGTCCTCCTCAAAATTCTACCCCAGTTTCCAATTACGGGGGGAAATGAAATTTTAATTGAATTGTGAATGAACCCATAGGGTTGCCTACGTATCCCTTCTTAAATGGGAATCAGGTCAGGCGTAGTTCAATTTACATCACATAAGGAAAGCATAAAGATTACATATATTAACACTTGACTGCATCTGAATTAATCGGCTTTGGCCAGTCTCCTCCGTCCATTTCTGCAAGTATGAGGGCTCCTCCAGTCAAAACCCGATAATCCATGTATGGACCCTGCCAGTTGGGAGAGAACTTCCCTTTGGCTTTATCTTGACGTGGAAATATTTTCTTCAACACCAGCTGCCCCGGTGTGAACTGTCTTGGCTTGACACTTTTCTTGAAGGCTCTAGACATTCTGTTCTGATAGAGTTGACCATGGCAGACTGCGTTCATTCTCTTTCCGTCTATGAGGGCTAGTTTCTTATAACAACTTTTCACCCACTTTGCGTCGTCGAGCTCAGCTTCTTATATAATCCTTAGGGAAGGAATTTCTACTTCTGCGGGAATGATAGCCTTTGTACCTTTGTACCATAGACTAGCATATAGGGGGTTGCCCCGGTTGATGTGCGGACTGTGGTACGATACCCCAAAAGAGCAAATGATAACTTCTCATGCCACTGTATGTGCTTCTCTATCATTTTGCTTAGTATCTTCTTGATATTCTTGTTGGCGACTTCTACAGCTCCTTTCATCTGAGGCCTGTAGGCTGTGGAATTTTTCTGTTTGATCTTAAAAGTTCCGCACATAGCTTTCATCAGGTCGCTGTTGAGGTTGGAGCCATTATCAGTAATGATTGACTCTGGAATCTCGAATTAACAAACAATGTGGTCGCGAAAAAAGTCTGCCATGACTTTTTTAGTCACTGCTCTGTAAGATGCTTCTTTAACCCATTTGGTGAAGTAGTCAATAGCTACTAAAAGAAACCTGTGTCCGTTGGAAGCAGCAGGCTCGATTGGTCCAATAACGTCCATTCCCAAGGCGGTGAACGACCACGGTGAGCTTGTTGTGTTAAGCTCACTTGGAGGTACCTTTATCATGTCTGTATGTATCTGACAGCGGTTGCATTTCCGGACATACTGGATGCAGTCCGTTTCCATAGTTATCCAAAAGCAACCAGCCCAGAGTATCTTCTTTGCCAAGACAAAATCGTTCATATGTGGACCGCAGGTCCCAGCAAGAATTTCCTCTAGTAGCCTGGATCCTTCCTTTACGTCGACACATCTTAATAATCCTAAATCGGGAGTCCTCCTATACAAGATTCCTCTGCTGTGAAATAAGTTGTTGGACGATCTCCGAAGTGTGTGTTTCTGAGTAGGATTAGCAAGCTCCCGGTACTCTCTTTTTGCCAAATATTCCTTGATATCATGAAACCAAGGTTTTCCGTCTGCTTCCTCTTCGACATGGGCACAGTATGCTGGATGATTATGGATTTTCACCGAAATTGGATCTATGAAATTCTTCTCGGGATGCCGTATCATAGATGATAGGGTAGCCAATGCATCGGCGAACTCATTCTTGATTCTGGGAACATGCTGTAATTCTGTTTTTGTGAATCTCTTTCTCAATTCTTGTACATGATACAGATACGGGAGTATCTTAGAGTTCTTGGTTGCCCATTCTTCTCGTACCTGATGTATAAGTAATTCTAAATCTCCAATTACTAGCAGCTCCTGAATGTTCATGTCAATGGCTATTTAGAGTCCTAAGATGCAGGCTTCATATTCGGACATATTGTTAGTGCAGGGGAACCTGAGTTTGGCAGACACCGGATAATGTTGGCTGGTTTCTGATATTAGGACTACTCCTATGCCAACACCTTTGAAGTTTGCTGCTCCATCGAAGAACATTCTCCAACCGTCATTGGATTCCGCGATATCTTCTCGTATGAATGATACCTCTTCATCAGGAAAATACGTTTTCAGGGGTTCGTATCCTCCATCCATGGGGTTTTCAGCAAGGTGGTCTACCATTGCTTGTCCCTTGACCGCTTTTTGAGTTACGTAAATAATGTCGAACTCACTCAACAAGATCTGCCACTTGGCTAGCTTGCTAGTGGGCATGGGCTTCTGGAAGATGTACTTCAAATGATCCATTCTCGATATGAGATATGTAGTATAGGCGCAAAAGTAATGTCTCAACTTTTGAGCTACCCAAGTCAAAGCACAACAGGTGCATTCCAATAGAGAATATCAGGCATCGTACATGATGAACTTCTTACTGAGATAATAAATGGCTTGTTCCTTTCTCCCTGTTTCATCATGCTGCTAGAACGCAACCGAGATCTCCATCTAGCACTATAAGGTAGAGTAACCAGGGTCTACCTAGCTCGGACGGGACTAATACTAGTGGTGTTGATAGGTACTTCTTGATTTTATCGAAGGCCTTTTGGCAATCATCGGTCCATTTGGTGGCGGAATCCTTCTTTAACATCTTAAAGATTGGCTCACAAATAACTGTAGATTGTGCTATGAATCAACTGATGTAATTAAGCCTTCCCAAGAAACTCATCATGTCCTTCTTGTTCTTTGGTGGTGGTAGTTCTTTAATGGCTTTGAATTTTGATGGATCCGGTTCTATTCCTCGGTGGCTCACAATAAACCCAAGCAATTTCCCAGTAGGAACCCCAAATGCATATTTTGCGAGGTTTCATTTCAGGTTGTATCTCCGCAATCTATTGAAGAACTTCCTCAGATCTTCTATGTGGTCAGTGACATTCTTGGATTTGATAATAACATCATCCACATATACCTCTATCTCCTTGTGTATCATATCATTAAAGATGGTAGTCATGGCCCTTATGTAGGTGGCCCCTGTATTCTTTAGGCCGAATGGCATCATCTTGTAACAGTACACTCCCCACGGTGTAATGAAAGCCATTTTCTCAGCATCTTCCTCATCCATCCAGATCTGATGATAACCAACTAAGCGATCTACAAATGATTGTAACTCATGGTTGGTGCAATTTTCAATCAGGATATGTATATTTGGCAGAGGGAAGTCGTCTTTCGGACTGGCCCTGTTGAAGTCCTGATAGTTGACACAGACTCTAACCTTCCCGTCCTTCTTTAGTACTGGCACAATATTGGATAACCATGTCGGGTATTCTACTACCTTGAGAACCTTAGCTTTGATCTTCTTAGTGACTTATTCCTTGATTTTCAAACTCATATCAGACTTGAACTTTCTAAGCTTTTGGTTTATCGGTGGACGCATTGGATCGGTCGGCAATTTGTGAAACACAATAGACGTACTCAGACCAGTCATGTCATCATATGACCAGGCGAATATGTCCTCATACTCCTTTAGAAATTTTGTGTATTCTTTCTTCTCTGATGGCGGTAGGTGAATGTTGATTCGTGTTTCTTTAATGTTTTCTGCATCTCCTAGGTTGACAATTTTGATCTCGTCCAGGTTGAACTTAGGTCTATTCTCAAAGTTCTTAACTTTTTTTACAATCTCATCAGGTATGTCATCTTTCTCTGAATCAATGTCCGTTTGTTGCGTTGTCTCATTGCATGTCACAGTAATTGGTTCATCATGATAACTAATAGTAATGTTGTATTGGTACAGTAGGGAGGAAAATGATAGCAATACATATTAATTGAATAACTATTTTGAATATTGAAGATCTTATTGCGGAAATTGAAAAATGCGAAAAGAAAATCATTTAGTAAATAAAATAGTGAATAATGCTTGTTTTAGCCTTGCTACCCCGAGGCTCGTCGGGCTCTGGTGGTCCAATTCTTGAGTTGTGACCCTCTGCTCACAGCATGTATGGAAGGGCCTTCCTCCCCCTCCTCCTCAAGAATAACACAACAGTCCATTGTCCTATAGAAACAAGTTCTTCATTGCTGCAAGTGCTTCTTCATCCGACCCATAAATAGTGTCGGCCTATTGGAAGGTCTGCTCCAGATGCAATATTGGCTGCTCTAGTGGGTAGTAAGGACTGCACCATGGTGGCAACCAGTTATTGAATTCTTCCCAGCTGTATTCCTTGGAGGTTCTTGACGAGCCCTTTATCGGGTTTATACCTACTCCAACTCAGTATAATCTCAATTTTTCTATCCCACCATTTGTCTTTGTCGATATCGTTGACCCGCTCAGTGTGGTGGTAAGTTCTCTACCCAGGTTCCATCTTTCCTCAATCGCCGGAATGGTCCGGCGACTGTATATAGGGTTGCTACCGTCACCGTGAATGATCACTTCCTGGTGATTCCATTCAAACTTTACTGCTTAATGCAGCGTTGATACTACGACCCTAGAAGCATGAATCCATGGCCTTCCCAGCAGCAAGTTGTAAGATGTTGGTACATCTATCACCTGGAAATCGACCTCGAACCAGGTTGGTCCCTTTTGCAGGCATAGACTAATCTCACCAATGGTGGACCTCTGAGAACCGTCGAAGGCATTCACATTGATTGCTCCCTCCTTTATCTCATGCAGCCCTTTGCCCAACTTCTTGAGTGTTATCAGCTGGACAAATGTTAAGACGGGAACCTCCATCGATCAGGATCCTGGTGATGAAATAATCTTTGCATTGCACGGTGATGTGTAATGCCTTGTTATGTCCCAGCCCTTCAGGTGGTAGCTCGTCCTCATAGAAGGTGATCTTATGGCTTTCCAACACTTGTCCTACCATATTATCCATTTCCCCGCCAGTGATGTTACTTGGTACGTATGCTTCATTTAGCACCTTTAGCAGAGCATTCTTGTGCGTCTTGGAATTTTGCAGCAAGGAGAGAATGGATATTTGTGCTGGCATCTTGTTTAATCGGTCGATGACCGAATATTCCTTGGCCTGTATTTTCCTCCAAAGGTCGTCCGGACCTATCTCAATAAGGGGTGGCCGGTTGGAGGCTTGCTTGCTAGATTCAACTAGATTTTCAAGGGTATAGACTCTACCAGTTCTTGTCATACCTTGTGCTGCAACAACTTCTTCAATCCTGACCTTGCCTTTCCTTCTTGCCTCGGCTGGATAGTCCTAAGGTACAATATTTGTATAAAATGGAGGCATGGTTGACATCACAACTGGGATCGACGCGGCTATTCTCACTTTGAATGGAACATGTGCCTTAGGTGGAAAGACTGCAACCTCAAATAGTGCGGGTGCATTTGCCGGATATGCAAATTAAACCTCAATTGGTGCTGGTGTCTTTGCAGGTGGCGCTGCTTCAAACTCAAGAGGTATAGACATATTCACCTCAACGTCCTCAGACGGTTGGATCTGGACTATGATTGGATTAAGAGTAATTGCTGGTTTCTTTAGGTCATCACCTTCTGCGATCAACCCGATAGATCCCTCGGGATCCCAATCATCTTCTACTTCAATCATGTGGATACCTCCACCCTTATGGTCTGGAAGAGGGTTGTTGCGGACATTTGGAGCGGGTTCCTTTACCACAATGATCTTGTTGTCAATCAATGACTGTATCTTGTCCTTCAAGGAGCGGCATTCATCGATGGTGTGCCCTTTTATGCCAGAGTGGTAGCACATGACTTGTTTGGGTTAACCCACTGAGAAGGATTCTCAAGGGTTGTAGCAGGGACAGAGGTGATATAACCAGTAGCTTTGAGCCTCTCATACAGCTGGTCAATGGGTTCAACGATGGTTGTATATTATTTTGGAGGACTGCGATCAAAATTAGGTCGGGGCTTAAGGGAAATTTTAGCGTGTAGGGGGTGATTGATAATGGGATGGTTGAGCATTGTAAGTTTGGTAGACATAAGTGGGTTGGGAGTATCTGGGTGAATTAGGTTGATATGCGGGAGGTGGAGATGACTGATAAGTTGGTGGTGGAACTTGGGATGAGGGTATTTGGTAATTTGGGTTTGACTGGTATGTGAATAGAAGTATTGGGTAAGCTTGGTATTTAAGGGGGGACTTGGTATTTTGTGCAACCATCACGGCCCCTACGTCCTTTTTCTTGGACACACCACCAGACTGTAAAGCCTTATTCGTAGTCTGCAAGGCTTCGAAATTTGTAACCATACCACTTTTAATACATTCGTCAATTCTTTCACCTAGTTTGATAATGTCGGAGAACTTGTGGTTCTCAATCATCATCAACTATTCATATTACTACGTGTCCTGAGCCTAGACAAAGAACTTGTTCATTTGCTCCCCTTCTAAAACGGGTCTGACCTTAGCAGCTTCGGACCTCCAGCGAGTAGCATACTGATAACTAGGGAATATGTTGCATTTTACACTCCTTCATGCTCAAGTTTTGATTAGAAATGTGTACAAAATAGTCCCAAAGTCTCACAAGTTATGCTAGATTGTAGGTTTGATCAACAAGGTGACAAGGTGTTAAAGATCAACTCAAAAAGGAGTGAAACTTGCACAAGTACCAAGACAAGACAAAGCTCAGGCAAAACAGGGCTAGTGCGGCCGCACACCATTCTGTGTGGTTCGCACAAGTGAGGTTTAGAGAGGCTGCTATTCAGGCAAAAAGGAAATGCTACCGCACGAGGTTTCGTGAGGTCCATAGTAGGATCAATATGGCCGCACTCGATTTAGTGCGGTCCGCAGAGAGAAGGTTCAGAGAGTTTCCAAATCCAAGTTTGAATCCCAATGCGATTCGCACTTCATTTCATGTGGACCGCACTAGAAGCCACTGCGGTTGCACTCGATTATGTGCGGTCCGCATTGCCCAAGTTCAGAGAGCCGTTTATTCAAGTTCAGAGCCATAGTATGGCCGCACATAATTTTGTGCGGTCAACACTAACCCTGCATGGGTATTTTTGTCCAGATTTGTCAACTTAGTATAAATAGCTTCTTTTCCCATTTTTAGGTCATCAGATAGTTTGCACTGAAGGTTGCGCTCGTGACTTCGATTATTTTAGCTGTTTTAAGTAATTTTAGCTTCATTTCAACATTGAATGTTCAAGTTTAATTTAGAAATTAATTAATATGAGTTTTTCTTCATCTATTTCTTTATTTTCTTCTCTAATTATGAGTAGCTAGACCCATAAGCTAAGGTTGTGGCTCAACTCTAGTGTGGGTAATTTATGGGTGTTGTGCTTTAAGGATTGATTGACTATGGGTGTTTGATATTTGGACTAATTTCATGTTTAATTGCTGAATTGGTTGTAAACACTAGTTTGTGTTTAGTTGATTTTAGCTCTTCTTGAGAAAGAGAGCCTAAGTCTCAGAAATTGGTCCAACAAGGAATTGGGGCGCACTCAAGAGATTGATAGCCCCAATTAAAGGGTTAACCTAGAGATAGTAATACCCGACTTAAACCCTTATTGCTTGTGCAAATTTGCATACCCAATTGGTCTCGAGAAAGTCAATTGGGGCAAAATCACTCGAACTACCGAGTGGTATAGAGTGAGTATCGAGAAACGATTATATCATACTCCCCAAATATGACAATATAGCTTTAGACTCAAGAATCCGTCAATTGACCACCTAGGCGAAAGTCACTACCCTAGTGCCTTTTAATCATTTGAAAAACTCGCAATAGTTTAACCTTAGCTTACTTTAGTTTAATTGAGCATTGTAGTTTTATAAAATTAGAATCATAATCAATACCAAAAATGTGTAGAAGTGCAATTAAGAGCAAGTACACAACTCCGCTTTAGATAGACACCCGACTCCAATATCTAGCTCCCTGTGGAAATCGATCCCGACCTTAATCGGGTAAAAGCTGCTTCGACCTCTCTCGCTACTCAATAGTAGTGCAGGCTTGGCTTCGATCACTTTTTGGCACCGTTGTCAGGGAGCTAACGATTTTGGCTATCTATCTAAATAGTTTTGTGTTTTGTTCTTCTTTACTTCTTTATTACTAATTTGTGTATGCCATAACTTCAGGTACTAAAATGGCATTAAATGCTAATGACCCTCTTGAAAACGTGATTGC
>MU757075.1:27152-60342 GCA_026770625.1 Nicotiana glauca
TGATGATAATGGAGAGGATGAGGTGCCTCTTGTACCTCCAGGGCAACGAAGAGGCTGCCAGGCCATTGTTAATGAAAATATTCCAGACCCTCCTCCGCCACCTCCAAGAGCGGTTCCTCGAGTGCTCCCAAACCAAGGCTATGCAAGTGTAATTGTCCTACCCTGGATCCGGGCGGGAAATTTCCAAATTATTAATGTGATGTTGACATTGCTGGAGCAGCGTGGGTACTTCATGGGCGCTTTCACTCAAAATGCTTACAAACATCTCAAGGGGTTCGTGGATACCTATTGGTGGAGCAAGCAAACTAATATGTCGGAGGATGCACTCCGGTTGAGACTCTTTCCATTTTCACTTAGAGGGAAGGTGTTAGATTGGCTTGAGCGACTTCCCAACCATTCTATCACTATTTGGGATGAGTTGGCGGACAAGTTCATTACAAAGTTTTTCTCACTGGGACATATGGCAGCATTGCAGGATTAGATCTTATCTTTCAAGCAGGAGCCCACCGAACCATTGCATAAGATTTGGCAAAGATATAGAACCATGGTGAAGGAATGCCCCAACAATGACATGACGGAGAATATGTTGCAACAAACTTTCTACCGGGGCATCAACACAATAAATCAATGCATAGTGAATTAACTTGTTGGGGGGTAATTTCATGAAACTGACGTATGATGAAGCTTATGCCATTCTTGACGAGATGGCTAACACGTCCTCTGCTTGGCAAAGTAGAGCCAATGTGCCCCAAGGTGACCCCACAGTCACTCATTTGCACAAAGAATTACATGATCATGGGCAGGCGATAACTGAGTTGACAATAACCATGAACCAACTAGCAAAGGCACAATTGCAACAAGTCCAAAATCCTCGCCAAGTGAATGCCATGAAGGGTGTTAACATGCTAGTGAACCAAAGAAAACAAAGAGGTCAACAGAACCAAGGGAATTCAGATCAATTTGACAATGATGGTAGTGGATTTCAAGATGATGGATATGATGGGAAAAATGGAGAGGTACAATATGTGAATAATTATCAAGGCCAAAGAGGCAATTCTTTCAACCAACAGCTACAATAGAGATCCCAAGGCAATTGGGGTAATCAATAACAAGGCAACAACAATTGGAAAAATCACCAACAACGGAACAACAAATGGGGAAACAATAATCAAAATCCAAATTAGGGCAATAAAAACAACAATCAGAGCAATCAAGGAAACTGGGGCAACAACAACCAGGGTGGATAGAATAATAACAAGGGAAATCAGGGGCAAGGTTTTCAAAGGCCTCCAATGTAACAACAACCGAGCAATCCACCACCTTTTCCACCCCAAGGTCCTAGTTCTTCCAGCAATGATATGGGTAGAATTGAAATGATGTTCAAACAAATGATGAAGAAGATTGCGGATTCGGATGCTCAGTTATCTTCTCATAATACTTCCATTAGAAATTTGGAGGTGCAGCTAGGCCAAATCTCTCAGTCTTTGAATACATGCCCTAAGGGTGCTCTACCAAGTGATACGGTAGTGAAACCAAAGGGTGGGAACAATAATATAATGGCAGTAACTACTAGGAGTGGAAGAGGCGGTGATGTGAATGCCTCCAAACAAAAGCAAGTTTTAGGTGATGAAGTTGAGTTGTAAGAAGATGAAGTTCCTTTGGTGGTAGAGAATGTGGTTGATGAAAATGTGAACGAAGAAGTGAGGATTGATATTCAAGATGCCGAGATGGAAATGCAAGATGCCGTGAACTTGTCTAGGGAACACATAATCGACATGTCGGAGCCGATTGTTCCAAAAGCCAAGGCACCCTTGCCTAGGCCACCTCCACCTTATCCTTAAAGGCTAGCCAAGCAGAAAAATGAGAATCACTTCAAAAAGTTCATTGACATGATGAAAATCTTATCCATCATTGTGCCTTTGGTGGAGGCTTTGGAGAAAATGCCAAGCTATGCTAAATTCATGAAAGATTTGGTGACAAAGAAAAGATCCATGGACTGTGAAACTATCAAGATAACCCACCAAGTTAGTGCTATAGTACATTCAATGGCTCCAAAGTTGGAGGATCCTGGTGCTTTCACTATCCCTTGCACTATTGGAAGTCCAGACTTTGCTAAAGCTTTATGTGATTAGGGGAAAACATCAACTTGATGCCCTACTCAATTATTAAGACTTTGGATATTGGGCCACCGAGGCCGACTTCCATGATATTGGAGATGGCGAATAGATCAATGAAGCGACCATTGGGTATTGTTGATGATGTGCACGTCCGGGTGGACAAATTTATCTTGCCAGTTGATTTTGTTATCTTGGATTGTGAGGTAGACTATGAAGTCCCAATCATATTGGGGAGACCTTTCCTTGCTACGAGGAAGGCTCTAGTTGATGTGGAAGTAGGGGAACTCAGTTTTCGGGTGGGTGATGAAAAGGTAGTCTTTCATGTGTGCAAGTCCATGAAGCAACCTAATTGTATCGAAGTGTGCTCATTTTTTGATCTTGTCACGGCTGTGATAATTGATGATAATAGTGCAATGATCAATGTGCAAGACCCTCTAGAAGCCGTATTGTTAAATCTTGATGTCAATGATGATGAGGGCCGAGTGGAGTGTGTGAATGCTTTACATGGAATGAGCTCTTATTCTTATGAGCCTAGGAAACTCTCCTTGGATCTTGAAAATAGAAAGACTCCTCCAACAAAGCCTTCAATTGAGGAACCTCCAGTGTTGGAGTTGAAGCCATTGCCTCCACACCTCAGGTATGAATTCTTATGCCCTAGTTCAACTTTACCGGTTATTCTTTCCTCTTGTCTTACTAACATGCAGGTAGATGCCACATTGGCGGTGCTCAAAAAGCGGAAGAAGGCAACTGGATGGACTTTAGCTGATATTCGGTAAATAAGCCTCGTATTCTGTATGCATAAGATTATTCTTGAAGATGATGCAAAACCCTCCTTGGAACATCAAAGGAGGTTGAACAAGGAAATGCAAGAAGTTGTGAAAAAGGAGGTGATCAAGTGGTTAGATGTCGGGGTTGTGTACCGTATCTCTGATAGCTCATGGACTTTACCGGTGTAGTGTGTACCGAAGACGGGTGGTATGATCGTGGTGACAAATGATAACAATGATCTAATTCCTACCCGGACAGTTACCGGATGGATGGTGTGCATGCACTACCACAAGCTGAACAATGTGACCCGCAAAGATCACTTCCCATTGCATTCCTTGACTAGATGCTTGATCGTCTTGCTGGGCATGCCTTCTATTATTTTTCTGACGGATATTCTGGGCACAACCAAATATTAATCGCTTCGGAGGATCAGGAGAAGACCACATTTACTTGTCCATATGGCACCTTCGCTTTTTCTCGGATGCCTTTTGGGTTGTGTAATGCACCGACGACATTCCAACGGTCTATGATGGCCATTTTCACTTATATGGTGGAAGATATTTTGGAGGTATTCATGGACAACTTTAGTGTGTTGGGTGATTCAGTTGATAAACGTTTGAAAAATCTGGATAGAGTGATGGCCCGTTGTGAAGACACCAATCTTGTACTCAATTGGGAAAAATGCCACTTCATGGCTGAGAAGGGCATAATGTTGGGTCATAAAATTTCAAATCATGGCATAGAAGTTGACAAGGCCAAAATAGAGGTGATTTCAAGGCTTTCTCCCCCCCACTTCTTTCAAGGGGGTTAGGAGTTTCTTGGTTCGTGGGGTTCTACTAGAGATTTATAAAAGATTTTTTGAAGGTAGTGAACCCTTTGTGCAAACTACTAAAAAAGGATGCCAAGTTCGTATTCGATGAGGGATGTATGCAAGCATTTGAACTTCTCAAGCTTAAGTTGACCACCACCCCTATCATTACCACGCAAAATTGGAGTTTGTCTTTCGAGCTCATGTGCGATGCGAGTGACATTGTGGTTGGGGCAGTGTTGGGTCAAAAAGATAACAAAATGTTTCATCTGGTGTACTACATGAGCAAGACAATGAATGAAGCTCAAAGGAACTACACGGTAACTGAGAAAGAGTTGTTGGCTATAGTGTTTGCAATGGAAAAGTTCCAGCAGTATCTTATGGGAGCCAAAATCATAGTGCATACCGATCATGCAGCCCTTAGGTACTTGATGACAAAGAAAGACTCCAAAGCTAGGCTGATGCGATGGGTCTTGTTACTTCAAGAGTTCGATTTAGAAATTGTGGACCGAAAGGGTAGTAAAAATCAAGTGGCAGACCACTTGTCCCGCTTGGAGGAGGAAGGAAGGCCATGTGATGGCCTAGAGATCAATGATGCATTTTCTGATGATCAGCTACTTTCTGTGTCAATGAGTGATATGTCGTGGTTTGCGGATGTTGCTAATTACCTTGTGAATGGCATCATCCCGTGTGAGCTCTCTTCTAACCAAAGGAAGAAGCTCAAACGGGATAGTTTGGATTTTTATTGGGATAAGCCGTATTTGTTCAAGATCTGTACGGATGGTGTGATCCGAAGGTGTGTACCAGAGGAAGAGAAATTGAGTATCTTGTAGGCTTGTCATTCCTCTCCCTATGATGGCCATCATGGTGGGGCGAGGACTGCTTCTAAAGTTCTTAGTTGTGGGTTTTATTGGTCAACTTTGTACAAAGATGCAAGTGATCTTGTGAAGAGGTGTGACGAATGTCAAAGAGCGGTAGGTGGAATTTCGAATAAATATGAGATACCTCTCAATACCATTCTTGAGGTTTATATCTTTGATGCATGGGGCATTGATTTTATGGGCCCATTCGTTAGCTCGTGTGGGAACACCTACATTCTAGAGGCGGTTGACTATGTTTCAAAATGTGTCGAGGCCGTGGATTTTCCCAACAATGAAGTTAGGAACATGGTTGCATTTCTCAAAAAGACCATTTTTACCGGGTTTGGCACTCCTCGTGCAATCATAAGTGATGGGGGGTTGCATTTTTGCAATAGAGCTTTTGACACCTTACTTGCAAAGTATGGTGTACCCACACAGTGTCTACTCCTTATCATCCTTAGGCGAGTGGCCAAGTTGAAGTCTCAAACAGGGAAATCAAGAATATTCTGTCTAAAACGGTCAATGCAAATAAGACCGATTGGTCTAAGAAGTTGGATGATGCTCTATGGGCATATAAGACTGCTTATAAAACTATGATTGGTATGTCTCCATATTGGTTGGTGTTCGGGAAAGCTTGCCATTTGCCGGTTGAGTCTAGCACAAGATAATGTTGGCCTTGAGGAAGTTGAACCTTGATTGGGATGTAGCTGCTAATCTTCGGGTGGAGCAAGTCAATGAACTTGACGAATTTAGATTCATGCCTACTCCAGCTCATCCCTGTACAAGGATAAAATGAAATACCTTCACGACAAATATACTCGGGGCAAGGAGTTCAAGGTGGGGGATTTGGTGCTCTTATTCAACTCTCGACTACGTTTGTTCCCGGGAAAGCTCAAGTCAAAATGGAGCGGACCGTTTGAAGTGGTATGTGTGAACCCTTTTGGTGCTCTTGATTTAAAGAACAAAAGTGGGGAAGTTTTTAGAGTGAATGGGCATAGGGTCAAGCATTACTTGGAAAAAATTGATGACATCTACGTGGTGGCACTTCTTCATCTCAAATGATTTGATGGTAACCTGCATCGTGCCGCGACGTTAAATCAGGCGCTTCTTGGGATGCAACCCATGTGTTTTTCTTCTTGTTTTTATTTTATTTTAACTATAGTATAGGATTTATTTTTGGACTGACTGGTTGTGAGATGTTACAGGATTGTGTTGATACAGCGCAGGACATAGTGGAAAAAAATGTTCAAGTCTCTGAAGTTTTCAATGTGGACGCACTACATTTAGTGTGGACCACACTGATAAATGACTAAAATACCTGCTCTCTGAAGTTTTCCACCGCGGCTGTATTACATTTTGTGCGGTCCGCGATGGACCACTGCGGCCGTATAGCATTTTGTGCGGACCGTAGTAGGTTGGCTTCTCAAACTTGGAAAAATGCTATGTGGTACAAACCGCAGTCCATTTTGTGCGGTCCGTATTGGGTAGGTGAGATGGGCCCCATGACTTTTTCTATAAATAGTACCTGAAACCCTCATTTAAAACTTTTCGATCTTTTAACTCTTAGAGCTTCAAAATTACTATTCATCCCCTCTCTTTGCACATCACTGATTTCCAAGGCTCATTCTTCATCACAGCATCTTACATCTGGTACTCTCATCTCTTTTTAAT
The DNA here is from genome assembly GCA_026770625.1 of Nicotiana glauca. Classification (NCBI taxonomy): domain Eukaryota; kingdom Viridiplantae; phylum Streptophyta; class Magnoliopsida; order Solanales; family Solanaceae; genus Nicotiana; species Nicotiana glauca. Next base: position 33,377 of record MU757075.1, read on the forward strand.
TGTTAATTTTATTATTTTCAATAAATTTTTGTCTTATTACCTTTTCTTCTATTCTTTTCGTATTTTCTTTCGATTTGGTAGCTTAGGGTGGTTAATTTCTTGTTTAAGTTAGGATTAGGTAGTTAACAACACTAGGCAAACACTTAGGGACACTGTACTATGTAAAATTGGACTTAAATTCAAGATATCATAAACCCTAAGTTAGTGCTGCAACTGGGCACTCAGTGTGGACCGCAATGAAAATTGTGCGGTCCGCAGTGCCCCTGTGCGATCCGCAATGGAATTCTGTGCGGACCACATTGAAGACTGTTCTGAACCTGTTCATTGAGGACCGCGACCGCATTGCATTTTATGCGGTCTGTGGTGCCTCAATGCGGATCGTAATGCCATTTTGTGCGGTCCGCGGAGTAATTATTCAAAGAGTGGGTATTCTGAACCCTACCTCTGTGTGGACCGCATTGGCATTTTGTGTGGTCCGCATTGACCTCTGTGCTGCCGCACTACATTTTGTGCGATCCACACTCTACAACAATTTGATACTGTCTGCAATATTTTATTTCCTGCAATTGTGAACTTCAATGCCTTTCTGAGTACTAACAAGCCTAATGAATGTTGTTTGCAGACAATGGTGAAACAAAGAGGAAAGGGTTCTAAACAAGCAGGTCGAGGAGAATCCTCCTGGGGAGGGAAACAAAAGATGCTAAGACTGACTCCCCAAGCCCGGCAAAACATTAAAAACATAAGGAAGATCATCAAAGCTGCTGATATGGCTATTGATCAGTTGGGGAGTGAGTACGAGCCCTCCCAAGAGGTATCTTCAGACTCCGTGCTAGAATTTGTCCCTGACTGGCCGGAGAGAAACACACTAAGGGACACTCCTCCAGCATCCCCCACTGCCCAAGCTTCAGTAAATGTATCTTCTGGGTCATCTGAGGGCTCATCTGAAGGCAGTGGGGATGAATACTCCACCTCTCCCACAACTTCATTATCCGGAGAGGGTGCAGTAGGAGAAGAGGAGGCAGCAAGAGAATAAGAGGTAGTAGGAGAAGGGGGTGAACCTCAGGTCGGAGGTGTTGCTAGAACTAGAAAATCGGAGGTGTGGCAAGATCGGTTCGTGAGTGAGGTAGCCTACCATAAATTCAGGGAATGGTGGCCTGTGAGGAAATTGATTCCGGAGAGAAGCTTTGTTGATAGAGACCTATTGTCTCACAACCCCAATGTGAGAAGGCAATTTAGGGAGAGAGTAGGATGGGCGTACTTCTTGGGGGACTGTGTGGATGCAAATCAGCACTTGGTCAAGGAATTCTATACCAATGTTGCCCACATCAAAAAAGGCACCAAAGTGACCAAGGTGCTAAATTTGAAATGTGTTGTTTGATGGAAAGTCAATAAATGACTACTTGGGTTTCGATGAGGAGAATGAGTCACTGTACTTGGCGAAGATGGAATTAGGTGAGGAGGTCCATCCTTGGTTGGCACAGTATCTGGCAACCCCAGGTACCACCCCCGATTGGTTGAATGCAGGAGAAAATTTTGAGAAGAAGTTTGAATTTTGAGGCCAAAGGGTGGGAAACGTTCGTGTGCAGCAGATTGGACCCCACCACCCATGACAACTCCCTCCCTATTCAGCGGGCAGTTTTAGTAGCATCGATCATGGTGGGGGTACCCGATCAACATCGGGAACGTGATATCTCGGGTGATTACACAGGTAGTAATTGATGGTGACAGAAAATATTGCTTCCCCAGCTTCTTGACCATGTACCTCGGGGACCTCAAAGTTGAAAAGTGGCCATTCACTAGCAAAGGCCCCATTCTCATGGTACAACATACAGGGTGATGACAACCCAAAAGGCAAGTCCTTCAAGGGAACAATCTTTGCTCCAACTGGCCAGTCTAAAGAGCCAGTTGTGGTGGTGGCTCCTACTAAGACTGCCTCCACATCAGCGGACATTCCCCCTGGTCCATCCATTTTAGCAGATCCAGATATACCCTCTACCCGAGCCTACCTAGTGGCAGTAGACCGACTGAGCGAGGCTCTTCTCAGCATCAACAACTGGATGCAGATAGATTCATCCAAGTTGTCTGTCCTCACCACTATAGTAGCATCCCAGTCTGCACTTCCACCTCTACAGGTCCTACAGTATATTGAGGATGCCCTCAAGGAGATTCTAGAAAACTAGAAGAAGATCCTTAATACTTAGAAGGTGCTTACAGAAGCTGTGGATTCTCATGGGAAAGCTCTCAAGGAGCTTTCTAGGGAGGCCAAGAATATGAGAAAGACGCGGGCTTTTGAAGAGTCCATAAAGGAATTGAGGGTTGAGGTTGACAGGTTGAAGGAAGATCATCTACCTTTGTATTTATTGTTCCAGGACCCTGTGCCAGCAGCCTATCCCCACCTAGAGCAGTCCCAAAGGCCTCCCAAGAGGAGAAGTATGATTCCTCGCGCAGATGATATAGTCATCCAGCTAGCAGACCCACCGAAGACCTCCTCTAGTCAGCCACAAGATGCAGCTCAAGAGCCTGTCCCAGCAGCAGAGCACCAGGTCATAGGGAACCCGTCTGAGGTTCCCGAGCATATTGAGGACCCAGGGACCACTCACGATCCCATGCAGATAGATGAGCCATAGGGAGTTTCTGTATCCTCTTCCCTTTATTTTGATGCTTATTTTTCTTAGTTGGCATTGAGGACAATTCCAGCTTTGATTTGAGGGGGTAGGCCCTATTTTGATTTGATATGGATGAATGTATATGTTTGACATATTTTATGCTTTCATTATTTTTCTTCTTATTTTTCATCTTTGGTATGTATATAATTTTGGTACTTCATTACATTTTTCGTACTTTTCACTTTGGGTCTATATATAAAAGTATGTTACATTGTATATATTCATCCCCGTATCGTATATTCGATTAAAATCCCCACTTGTACATATTCATTCTACTTTCCGCATTTTCTTTTCCGTAGCTTCTTATTTATGTTCGTAGCTTCTTGTTTTGAGCGTTTGCATTAAGCCTTTGGTTTTCCTAATGCCACGGTTCTTTCCAAAGGTGGAGTTTGTGTGAACCAGGTGGCTCTTCCTAATAATGGATGGCGTGACAACCTTATTAGGTATTTGAGTCTATTTTTATTTTTGCTTTTAGTAGTTAGTGGTTAAGGGTGCCTCAATCAAAGCTTCACTTGGGCCTAGCACATTTGACTTTGATCTCATGGTAAAAAACAAATCGTTGTGTTTAGGATGGTGAAAGTCGTGACCTTGAGACTCTTGCGTTGACCGATAATCATCAAGTAGTTTTTCGGGACCATTATGTGCTCAAATCTTATCTAAGGTTGTTGTGGCCCCCGACTCTGTGTCTTTAGCAATCCCATAGCTTGTGTGGTAAGAAATTGCATTGCAAGTCCAACTCCCTAGCCATTGGTCTAGAACTTGCCCTGAATGTTTGTTGAGGCAAAATCCTACGTGAATTTTGACTTGAGACATGATTATAGGCTCTCCTTGATCCAAATGATAGCTTGAACACTTCCATAGCCTACCAAAGATAAAATCCCTAGTCAACCCTTTTGAGCCTTAAACCCTTTTCCTTCAAGAACCATGATACAAGCCTTTACCTGTTCTAAAAGATACCCTCTCTTGGAACCCGATCTTTCCTTAGCACATGGCAAAAGTATAAGTTGGGGGGGAGAGACGAGGATTGCAACAAAGTGGTAAAAAGTTACAAAATGAAGAAAAGTAAAGGCAATGAAAAAGAAAAAAAAAGACAAAAAGAATACTCAATGTGGAAATGAATAAAAGGGATTCAAGAAAAGCAAAGAATGAAAGGTGTGAAAAAAAAATTGAGAAAGGAGAAAAGATTTGAAATGTATAAGAAAGAGTGACAGTGTGTCTCTCTAACCCCTTGAAAGAAGTGAAAAGACTCAAAGGGTCAAGTGAATTTGTGCCAAATAAAACAAAAGAAGTGCTTAAGAGAATATGGAACTTACTTAGACCAAACATTGACTACTTAGAACCAAAAGTTGTCACTGTGTCTCCACAAAAGCCCTATATGATCTCTAGTTGAATGAAGCTTACATTAGTGGTGACCCACATAAGGGGCAAGTATATGGTACTTAGAGCCGGACTTGTGACTTTTCTATTTGAGAGATGAGTGAATTTCTATTAACCTCGTTATGAGTGCCACTATTCTAAAGGTAAGGTTTGCTTAGAGAAAGCTGAGGATATGTGAGTTTGGGTTCCACAATGACTAAAGTAAGAGAAAGAGTTCTTTGATCTGTTGAGTCAACTCTTGATGCTCTTGTGTCGCACTTAGTCCATGGTGTTTAAAATAGTAAATGTTGTTAATGACTCATTTGTATTGAGGGCAATTGTTTGTCCCAATTGATGCTAGATGAGGTCACTTTAGGATTGCTGAACTTTCTTGGATTTTCTCTTAAGGGGTGGGTCTTATTTTGTTTTCTTGAGGACAAGCAAAAGATTAAGTTTGGGGGAGTTGATAACTAGGGAATATGATGCATTTTACACTCCTTCTTGCTCAAGTTTTGATTAGAAATGTGTACAAAATAGTCCCAAAGGCTCACAAGTTGTACTTGATTGCAGGTTTGATCAACAAGGTGTCAAAGATCAGCTCAAAAAGGAGTGAAACTTGCACAAGCACCAAGACAAGACAAATCTCAGGCAAAACAGGGGCAGTGCGGCCGCACACCATTTTGTGCGGTCCGCACAAGTGAGGTTCAGAGAGGCTGCTATTCAGACAAAAAGGCAATGCGGCCGCACGAGATTTTGTGCGATCCACACTAGGATCAATGTGGCCGTACTCGATTTAGTGCGGTCTGTAGAGAGAAGGTTTAGAGAGTTTCCAAATCCAAGTTTGAAGCCCAATGCGGTCTGTGCTCCATTTCATGCGGACCGCACTAGAAGCCACCGCGACCGCACTCGGTTATGTGCAGTCTGCATTCCCCAAGTTCATAGAGCCGTTTATTCAAGTTCAGATCCCTAGTGCGGCCACACATAATTTTGTGCGGTCCGCACTAACCGCGTAGGGGTATTTTTGTACAAATTTGTCAGCTTAGTATAAATAGCTTCTTTTCCCATTTTTAGGTCATCAAATAGTTTGCACTGAAGGTTGCGCTCGTGACTTCGATTATTTTAGCTGTTTTAAGTAATTTCAGCTTCATTTCAACATTGAATGTTCAAGTTTAATTTAGAAATTAATTAATATGAATTTTTCTTCATCTATTTCTTTATTTTCTTCTCTAATTATGAGTAGCTAGACCCATAAGCTAGGGTTGTGGCTCAACTCTAGTATGGGTAATTGATGGGTCTTGTGCTTTAAGGATTGATTGACTATGGGTGTTTGATATTTGGACTAATTTCATGTTTAATTGCTGAATTAGTGGTTGCAAACACTAGTTTGTGTTTAGTTAATTTTAGCTCTTCTTGAGAAAGAGAGCCTAAGTCTCTGAAATTGGTCCAACAAGGAATTGGGGCGCACTCAAGAGATTGATAGCCCCAATTAAATGGTTAACCTAGAGATAATAATACCCGACTTGAACCCTTATTGCTTGTGCAAATTTGCATACCCAATTGGTCTTGAGAAAGTCAATTGGGGCAAAATCACTCGAACTACCGAGTGGTATAGAGTGAGTATCGAGAAACGATTATATCATAGTCCCCAAATATGACAATATAGCTTTAGACTCAAGAATCCGTCAATTGACCACCTAGGCGGAAGTCATTACCCTAGTGCCTTTTAATCATTTGAAAAACTCACAATAGTTTAACCTTAGCTTACTTTAGTTTAATTGAGCATTGTCGTTTTATAAAATTAGAATCATAATAAATACCAAAAATGTGTAGAAGTGCAATTAAAAGCAAGTACACAACTCTGCTTTAGATAGACACCCGACTCCAATATCTAGCTCCCTGTGGAAATCGATCCCGACCTTAATCGGGTAAAAGCTGATTCGACCTCTCTCGCTACTCAATAGTAGTGCAGGGTTGGCTTTGATCAAATACTTGTGAAACGTATCCGCGGGCTTCTTCTTTAAATTCTGGATATAGAACACGTCTGGTGCATTCTCTGTATTAAACTTGAACATGTCCATAAAGTCAGATGCTATGCCTACCCAGCTTGACCACTTCTTGGGATCTTGGTTGATGTACCACGATAATGCATCTCCCTTCAAACTCCTCATGAACAGCTTCATGTGGATTCTTTCATCCTTCTCTCTCCAACCAGCTTGTCGCAATATGTCCTCAAATAGACCCTTGGATCACCCGCACAATCAAACATTTCGAACTTAGGAAGTTTGTACCCTCAGGAAGTTCGACATCAGGCTGTATGCAAAGATCCTCATAGTTCATGCCCTCAATTCCTTTGCTTCCCTCAACGCCCTGAATCCGGCTGGTCAATTTCTTAAGTTCCTCGGTCAAGTTCCTGATAAGCAGATCCTTTTCATCAGACTCGAGTGTGCATGAGATAGGTTGGGTGGAGTGTGTCATGGTCTCCACGTAGATATGATTGTTATGGTGGCCTGGTGTATGGGTGGGGAAATGGTCATTTATGGAGTTCTACAGTTTTAGGATGAGTATCGGAGTGTTGTTTAGGGTATGGCAGGTGTTATATTGGTTCTTTGGTGGAGCAGCGTGATGGTGCGGAGCGGGATTATTATTTTGGGATATTTTGATGAGGTGTAGGGTTTTGAACATTAGGGAAGTTGGTATATGGGGTGCTGAGGGAAAATGAAAGGTTTGCCAGATTTCGGACCTGATCGAGCTCTTACTGGAACTTCAATAGTTTCTGTTCAAGTTGTGACACATTCTCGTTGGGACCCCAATACCATGGCCATTAGTGGCCTCTACCCGTTCAACTGTGTTCTCCTTCATGATGTTGCTCAAATATTCCATTTTATTCTTTCCTTTGCCTTTAATGAGACTAAGAGGAGGAGTGGGTGGAAGGCCCCTGGATCTTGTGAAATAAGATGATGATGCCAGAGTGCACGAACTAACCTTTGGGGAGGGGAATAATAAAATAAAAGGTAATCAAGTTAATCAGGATTATAAAAAGTATTGCAAGATTTAAACACATAGTGCAGGAAGGTAAAGCTTGCCCTAATTTGGGAACCTCTTTGTGCCCGAGGTAGGCCTAGCGACAAATAGATTTGGAGAACTTTTAATGCTAAATGCCTTATTTTATTGATAAAAATACATGAATCCCAAAATAACACTAAATAAGCAAGAAATAAAAGTCACTAATGGCCATTGGCCTTATTACATTCATAGAGCGAAAAAGTAAATTCCTATTTATTTGGTCCAAGAAGGACCTTCCCCAGATTCGACATTCTTGGCCCCGTTGAAAAGCTTCCCCAATTCACGAAGCCCAACAACAGGTATGCTCTAGATAGATATCCACCTTCGGTCCCTTCAGCCTTTTGACAGTCTTCAACCCTTTTGAGAAATTTTCCCTCTAGTTCTACTATGCCTCACTCTAAGTATCCTAGCCTTTTGTTGGCACTGATAGCCATGTCTTTCCATTCCTCTATTAGCTTCTGGTTGGATTCCTTTATCTCGTGATGTTCGCTCTTGCATTCACAGATCCTTTTGCTTAACTGGTTGTACTTGACTTGCGCATCGCCTTTTCGTCTATAATTCTGTGACCTCGAACGAACCCTGGCTGGCCCAGACCATCCCAATTGTCTTTCAACCAACCTGAATAGAAAGGGGTACAACCGCCCTGATATCTGTCTGGCTCAATGGTGTCTTTCTCCATTACAATCTTGCAGTGCCACATGTGTTAGTCTTGGCACTTGTGGGGACTATCGTCATTTTGAAAGTCAGCTCGAAAATGGCTCATCTTATCAACCTCGGGTATGACTTGCTTCTTACCTGCTTGTCTTATAACTCAAAGAGGGATGTAAGGGTATGTTCCTCTTAGACCAATTAGTATAAGGAAAGGTGCATCTCCAGACCGGGCAATGAACTCCTCTGTCGGAAACCACTCAAACATCCATTGAACCTGTTCTTCAGTCAGATTATCAAAGAGCTCAACCCATTCCTTGGCATTCTCAGGCTGAGTGAACATGTCAGGGACGTAATTAATTCACTTCGGATGGTGGAAAGCAATGTGATCATCCCAGCCCCTTCGTTGCATTTCTTGCCGGTATTCTCCCTTATGGAGATGTTCCATGAGCAAAAGCTGAAGTAATAGATTGCAGCCTTCGAAGTGTTTCGCTCCTTGTTGACATTTCTTTAAGGCTCTGTATATGTCTGCAATGATCATGTGTACAATGTTGAACGTCTGCCGACCAATCCCCTCCATTAGCATCTTGGTTACTATAGCTAGCCTAGTATGGATTCTCCCTTTCTTCATTTGAAACACGATCAGACCTAAGAAGTAAAATACGAAGACGAAAACCCTACGATGGATATGTCCCAAGGACATGATGGCAAACTCGTCATGGTAGGTAAGGTATGATTTGCTATGACCGTACCTTTCATAAAGGTAGTCAAAAGGGATGTATGATTCCTTTAGGCATACCACTTCTACATTCTACTTCAAACCCATCATTTTTAGGAAACCCTTGCCCGTGCGATTCTCAGGCATTAGCAAACCCGGGGTTTTCCACACTAGACCAGCCATTCGTCCTATCTCATCTAGCAAAGGTGTCATCTCGATGTTCCCAAAGCAAAACGCGGACCTTTCACAATCCCAAAATAAGGTAGCAGCTTCTATTATCCTGTTGTTAGGTTGGATCTCCAAGAGGGATGGTAGATTGCCCAGATGTTTTCTGACGAGAGTTTTGTCACTAGAATGTAAACCTTCCCAAACACTTATCAATCTTAGGTGGATATTGGTGACCATGCCGAATCTGGGGACTTTGTGCCTCATATTTCTGCAAGGCAAACAAGGTTAAGCCCTGACCCCCACCAGACTCGACTATTAGCATGAAGCATTTATTTCTCCAAATAAATGCACAGAACGTGATGATGTCCGTTTGGGTTTAGGGAAACCCAATGGACTTTTGGGCAAGGATATCTTAAAGGTTTATTATGTGTACAACATAACTGTCCCGGCTAGGTTTGATCATGATGCATGCACAATTTAAATAGAGTAAGATTTCTATGGGGTTTTAGACTGGTACCCTTGAGAGGACAACTCAAGGGGGAAGGCACGAAACTATCGACTGCATCGCTGTTCAACTAGTTTTATCGCAAATAAGCCTTTCTAAATTTAGGGGGTTAATGATATAGGAAGGACGCAACCACTCATCAAGCATTGCTATAGTATTTATTTGGCACGAGTGGAGTATGATGTTGGGCATGATTATGCAATAATTAAAAGAATGTTGACATGTATTTGCATGTTAAGAAGGCGATAAATACAACAGTTTTATAATTTAAAGTAGTTATAAAGGAAGGCAACAAGAAAGATATGTCACTTTTGCAGTTGAAGAAGAAATTAAACGCTTAAAGGAATTAATCAAATAATTGCACATATGGAGGGTACAAATTCACAAAAACGGTATAAAATGGTAAAAGCCTAAATATCCCCATCAGAGTTGCCATGCTGTCACGCCCCTTTTTCCTTTCCTGGCGGAGGAATCGGGTTTATGACATTTTAGTATGGGACAACTCTTTACTTTTGGGAAAAGGGTTTGCATTTTTGAAAAGCCGCCACCTAACGATTTAAGGTGCGTTAGGGCACCTATAAGGTTCATCTATAACTACGTTTGATAACCAAAGATAGGGTAAGGACTTGAAATTATCCTAAGGGGAAGGTGTTAGGCACCCCTAAGGATCCACTAGTGTGGTTCCTGACCAGACAGTTTTTGTGAATTTGTACAATTAGAAAGTAAACAAGTATAGCTTAAATAGTAGGGGATTTAAGTTTAAATACACAAGTGTAAGAAAACAACTTATGAAAAAGTTAGATTTTGAAAAGGATTACAATCTGAGCATATTTGCGAATGTAAAAGGGTGTCCTAGGTTTGCTTACAATATGGATCACATCAATACAATGCCCGGTAATCACTCCTCAGAAAAGGGGCTACGCGTGGCATTAGCGTACCGGTCATCATATCCATATCTACCCTTTCCTGCCCCGTGAAGGTAATTAAAGCGAAGGTTGGTCTCGATCCCTATCGCATGTTGTTACCCATCCTTTCCTATCAGTCTCGGAGGAATTTTGGACTCCTATCCTACAAGAAGGAGGTTCTAGGCAGACCCTTAAGTTTAAAGGCAAAATACTAAGGCGACATACAATAACAAGTAGGACTTCAATTAAGGGGAGCATGGAAGACAAACGAAAGGCTCAAATATACCTCCACAAGTAATGCACATAGACAACATGTCTCATACATAATTAAAGTCTGAATTTAAATCCTACGCATGATATCTAAGTGATAACAACAGAACCAGATTTATCAAATGACTTAGAAAAGAAGTCTGAATTAGGCTTGCCTACTGATTTTAACTGTTGATAATTAAACACTAATCAGAGAGAAGATTCTGGTTTTATTTAAAGTTGATTACCTAGGGCTTGCCTAGGTGTAAAATAATATGCAACAGTTATTCAGAATTATTAAAATAGTTTGGAGATTGTTTTGACCTAAAATATGCTGTTCTACATATTGCAAAGGCATGTAGGGATTATAATCAGTTTATTTTAAGCAGGACAATTAAGTGTGAAGCTGATTTTACCTTCTTTTATAATCAGCAGTTTACACTAAGTGTGAATGCAAGTACGAATGAGATCCTAAAACTTGTTATCTAATGATTTATATGCAGGATTCCGAAAGCAGGATTTTTAAATGCAAAGCAAGATTGCAGAATTTTCTAAGAGCAGGATTTCTAAATGCACAGCATGATTGTAGAATTTCCAAAGAGCAGGATTTCTAAATGCACATGGCAGCGCATAACATAATAGTAAAGGGCTAATAATCAGCAGATTTTAACACATGATTTTGTAGGGGTGCACATGCTGAAACAATAAACATGGGATCTAAGAGCATGATTTCTAATGCATGTATGAACCCTAAGCATGGTTTCTATTGCGCAATTAGGAATATAAACCTAATAACATGTTTTCTACCCTTAATAATTATAGCATGCATATTTACCCCATCCTTTTTCACTAGCCAACCCCAATACTTGTTTACAACAAGTTATTATAGACCAACATTGATATGAATTACATAAGTAGCAATGAAAAATAAGAAGTTACACTATAGGAAGCCTGATTAGGACTTCCTCCCTGAGTTATGTAATAAATCACTTCAAGTGCCAAGATTGTTCCATAGTCTTTCTCATATTCGGGTGTGTCAGAGTTCCCTAACTAAGATAGAGTAAGTGCAGTGTGGAAAGGCCAGCTTTTATGTGTCCAAGTTCAGAGGGAGCTCCAGGGTCCCAAGGCAAGGCTCACATAAAAGGGGCAGAACCTAGTGGTCTAAGAGTACATGTGAGAATGCTTGACATAGACTTAGAAGAGTTGAGTTAGAATAACCTTGACAAAGCATGTTTGAAATAAGTTTACAAAACAAAAGAAGAGTTGCTTAGGGAAAAACAATTTTGAAACGATAAGGGGATAGGAGCAACAACAACTTGGAACAAACCAGCACACACATAACAAATCCAAAGAATATTTCCAACATTCACAAGCAGAGAAGTAAGGGGTTGGGGACATACAGGGCCCAAATTAGAAACACATAAACATGGCTGAGAAGAGATACATATAGACCAGCAAGTACAAAGAACAAGTAGGAATTGATTGGCCTTTAGAAAACAAACAATTACTTCAAAGTATTAACAAAGGAGTCATGCTTGAAATTAGAATAGTAATAGGCAATAAGACATAGAGACAAGCTGTGGGTGTGCTCATGTTGAGGACTGGGGTTTATTACACATAAGTAGTCATGCTGCTTAGTGTTAGTAAAGTACATTAGAGGTCTATGATACTAACATGGCAGTACTAGTTGAGGGAAGTAAACAAGAACTCAAGTAGACATGCTTATTACACTTGAACAAGAGAGAGAAAAACCTAAGTATGCTGAATAAAGCAGTAAACAAAAAGGCGATTAAATACATGAGCTTATTAAGTTAGTGCAGAAAGAGACATGGATTAACAAACATGGAGCACATAGAAATGAGTTTTAGAATTGAACTAGGAACATACCAGTTGAGGAAGCAAAATACAGAAAGTAAAGCAAGTAGGATTCAACTGTCTAGCCTTGGCTTTCAGCCGACTAGGCAAGTAGTTCGCACAAGTATCAAAGAGAAAAGAGAGAGTTTTTAGGTGTGTGTGTGCTTTTTGAACTAACTGTTCATGTGTTAAGACTGTATAAGAGAGTCATTTATAGAGTAGTTTGAAAACTGGTTAAAATAAGGCAAGAATCAATTTTTCAGTAATTATAGAACTCAGCATAAAAAATTTGTTCAAATCTCCCTTTGATTAAGGGAATCAGTGTGAATGGTAAAGGGAAGGTGACAAGCAAGGAAAGAAATCTTACATGACTGGAGTATAACAAGTAAGGAAAGATTTCAAAAATCTTACCAGTATAGAACATGTAATTAAGGCTAGGTTCAGAAGGTTTTCAAACTAAAGAGACAATCAGTAGCAATGCAGACAAGGCAAGGAGAATTAATTAAGGTAAGCGACTAATCAAATCAATTAGAAAGGTAAGGGTCGAGATTCAATATCATGGAGTAGGACCAAATTCATAAAGCCCTGATTAAGGACACAACTTAGTAGAAAAATAAGTATCATAGCAAAATAGGGTAAAGAAATAAATCACCTTAACAAAAGGGGCAAAGCTTTTAGGGTTTTTAAAAGAAAATTTTCAATCACCATATATTAAGGAAACCAAACTTGATCAAAATGGAGTCATGACTCTAGACTTTCAACATATAAATAGAGGAATCCACAGATATAGTAAGAAAACATATTTGAAGCATAGTCACAGAAAGAAGCAAAAGATGAGCAAACAAAGTGAACATAGTCATGCAAAAGCGACATAAGTGGCCTAGGGATTCAGGAAAACATATTCGAAGCAGGGTAATCTCAGGACTCAAATAAGCAGGCTAACACACAGACACAGAGTAAAGAAAGCATGCTAACACTCAGAGAGGCAAAGTAAGGCAAATTACAGAAACAAAGTAAAGAAAATCTTAAAAGAAGGGGCTTTCAACAGAGTCAAGTTAAAAGAAGTAAGAGCAAAAAATTAATCAAAACAAACAAGGGAAATGGTTTAATCATAACGAAATCAGTTAGAACATGCGTAAAAGAACTCCGAGAAATCCTAGTTTTAGAAAAGAATGACTAAAATCGAAATAGTTAGTTAAAACATGAGATTTTTAGAGGAAAAAGCTTACTAATACTTGAATCATCTCAGATCTAGAAAGATCTGAGAAGAATTGAACAATAGTGACTTTAGAGTTTCGGAAAATAGTGAAGATGAAGAAAAATCGGTTAAAAACTCATGGATACACCTAGATCTAAGAAAGATCTAAAGAAAAGTGAAAAATCTCAAGAGCTAGGGTTTCAGAGAACTCTGAGAAGATGAGAAAACTTTTATAACATTACCGTTTTTAGCCGGAAAAGTCATGGATCCTACTCGAACAGCCATGGATGGCCGGAAAATGGCATGAAAGACCTTAGATAGACTCTCAGAGAGTTTTGAACAAGACCTGGACTAGATCTCTTTGAGATCCTTCCATGAAATCACAAAAAACGAGCAACCATGATACATATGAGACAAGTATACGTCTCAAACAGCCATGGAATCCATGGATTGAGTAAAGATTGAAGGGATTAGGACTGGTTTGGGTGGAAGTGGCAAGGGTTTGGTCTAGGTCTCAGAGAGAATTGGAGAGGGAAGGGGGTTTCAGGGCGACTATTTGGTGAAAATGACTTAGGGTTTCGGGGTGGTTAAGTTAGATAAAAAAAGGAAAGTTTTGTTTTGGACCGTTGATGCCAAGATTGGTTCCGAGCTGGGCTGGTTATAAAGGTGGGTTGGGTTAATTAGGTCGGGGTTGTATTTGGTTACAATTGAAATACAAATGGGCTATTATTTAAATAGCCAGTTTTTCCCTTTTTAATTTGTAAAAAATAGTAGGTAATTTCTGAAAATAATTTTAAAATTCTAAAAATGATTTAGAATACATAATTAGCAATTTAAAAATACAGGATCCAATTTTATGCATATAAAATATAATTAAATTTTAAAAAGGCTAATATTATAATTATGTGCAATTTAACTTTAAAATACCAAATGTAATTATAAAAATGTATAAAAAATTATCTTAGCCATATTTTGGCGTAAGTATAGAAATAAAATATATAAATTATCAAAATAATAATTTTTGAAATAATTATTGGGGATTTTATGGATAAAAAAGGGGAAAATAAATCAATTTAAAACCTTAAAATTATGAAAAAAATAATAAAACCTTGGACATGCTTATATATGCATATATATGCTATTTTGAAGGTATTTTTGCATATTTAACATATATATGGAAAAATTGGGTATCAACAAGCATCATGACGTAAGCTGCAGAGGTGATTGGAACATCTCGTCGGTACAGTTCTCTAGGCATTTAATGTTTGTCCGTCGATGGTCGGCCACCACCGGTACTGAACCATCATCTTCAACCTATAAATGCATCTTTATTCATCTTTCAAACTTTACTTACAAATCTTTTCTCTCTAATTTCCAAAATCTTTGCCTTCTTTAGAGCTTTATATTTTCATATCTCTGAATTTCCTTACTTGCTCTATCGCAAAACACCAAATATTCCAATTTCTCTTCTTCCTTGCTTAAAATGGAAAAAATATCTAAAACCGTTCTGTGAAAGGAGACTGCTTCATCATCATGGTCGGTCGGCGAAGAACCAGCGGTGGAGCCACGCCCTTAAAACGTTTTCCCCATAGGGTGTGTTCTCGATTCTGATTTCAAGGTTGAAAAAGCTTCCTCGGTGCCAGGCCAATGTGAGCCAATATTGAGATATATATGTTTAATAAATGAAAAACTTCTCACCCAGGTTAAAAAAGATTTTAATTGGGGCAAAAAACATGTGGTGGTGCCTGCTCCAGAAGAGGAAATCGCCACTCACGTGGAAGGGTTCTTAAGTATTTACATTTACCCTTTCACATTGGGTCCCTTGGATCCGATCATCATAGATTTCCACATGAAGTATGAGGTGACCCTCAGTCAGATTCACCACTCATTCTGGAGGATAGTGATATTATTCTATTTCTTCTCGAGTAACGATAGGCTTCCTTTCACCCTCGACAACCTTATACGCGTATATAGCCCACGACTTTATCAAAGGGGACTAATAAAGCTTCAACGTCAAGCCACCAGGGCACCTTTCTCATGCATAGACGAGGACAAAGACAAGGGTTTGGATGGGCCGATTTGTTCGAGTGAAGACCTTGGACTTGATTCCGACCGAAAGTATGCCATTTCTTGAGAAATGGAATATGAAACGTAAGTATGACTCCGTTCTTAATTTCTGCTTATTGTCTTCATTTTTATTTTTCCTTTTCTTATTAGTGTTTTACAAGATGCAGTTGTTGCCTGGATGCCGGGTGTTGTCCCCCAACTTGAGGGGTCGATGGGAGGATAGTAGCCATGGTAAGTTCCTCTCCTCAACTTAAAAATTTGACCATTTTTCGAGCATTTTTCCGAACTTATGTGTTACTCTTCTTTTATAGATATTGGGAAGGAGGTTATGATGAGGAACCCATCTAATGAAGAAGAAAAATCATTAACTGTCCCGAAGCCGGCAAAGGAGAGCAAAAGAAAAAAGATCTCAACCTCTAAGGGGCAGAGCCTAAGAAGAGAGCGGCTCATAATCCTAAAGAGAATATGATTCCCCTGTCCAAGGAGTCAATTCAACTCCTAAGAGAGGCGGAAGAAGAAAAAGAGGAAAAAGGAGGATGATTATGGTCTGGCGGCTTGAGGACGAGATAATACTGAGGGTCAAGAGGCTACCAGATCGGTTGAAACTAGAAATATTCTGCTTCGATCTGACGAGGTCCAAGGGTGGATTCAGTTGGAGTCCTTAAGCCGACTGGAGCAGAAGGTGCCTCACCTCGGGGTAAGAAGGTGGTGGAAATAGTTGTGGGGGCCGGTCTCGAGGTTTCTCGAGATGGAGAGAACGCCCCAAGAGACCCACTTGGGCAATAAAAATCGGAGACTCCCCGTCACTTCCTTCATTCTCCAAGGAAATGATTCGGGAGGCTTGGTCCATGATGACTCCTCACCTAGAACGAGCCCAGGGAGGGGAGGACCCTTTCCGTGGTTCTTTTGCTGAGGTGGATGATGTCGCTGGCCTGAGTGACTTGGAGTTACCGAGGAAGAGCTCGAGCAAAACTTCCTCAAGTTTTAGATTGACCAGCTAGTTTTCGGCCCCCAATATCAATCCCAGGTGCAAACGAACAATCATCATCTCGATCCAGGAGGATGCACAAGTTCTTGCTGCCCCCATAGGGGTGGCTAGTTACCTTCGGATTTTGGTCATGGAGGAAGAGCAAGCTCTAATGAATGAGATGGGAGAACTATGTCTCTTCAATGAGTCCCAACAGGCTTTGAATCGGGTAAGCCCTAATACTCCCTTTGTCAATACCAGTTTCCATACTTCTATTTTTCTTTTCTTGCTTAATTCTTTTTCTTCTACTTGTGTAGGTCTCGGTGCTTTATCACAAATCTTTCTTTAAGTCTCGAGGGGAACTGAGCCAATATGAGGCCGAAATTCAAGGTCTCACTGAGGAAAAACACCCTCAATATTCTCGGTGAGCAAAAAGAAAAGGAAGCAAAGGGCATCCGAGTTGAGCTTGCTGCGGCTCAAAAAGAACAAAGGGACTTGGTCGAGCAGGTAATGAGAATCTTAGAAGTTTATGACATCGGTTTGGGAGTGACGGCTAGCAGTTCGATCCTACAGGTCTAGCAATAGCTCGAGATGATCGAGCAACTTCGTGAAGAAGTGGATGTTGTGAAGGCGGAGACCATATCATGGAAGCAAAATACGGACTGTCTTGCCTCACAGAAAGAGGCTGCTCGTGCTCAATTATCCTCAGTTGAAAGCCAACTCCAAGGTGTGAAAGAGAAAACTTGTCACAATCCAAGAAAATTGAAGAGCTCTAGGCTCGGTTGGTCACGGAACTTGCAGCAGCCAAATTTGAGGTTGAGACGGCCAAGGCCGATGCTGAGGCAATCGTGTCCGTCTATTGGTCCGACATTAAAGACGCTCAAAATTGAGTAAATTAAGTTACTGATATTGCTCAGGTTTGAGTGTATTGGGTTGCCAAGCATGCCAAGTGCCAGTCTCGAAGGGAGACTCTCGAGGAAATCCAAGCTCGTGCCTCGATCTTATTACCGAGATCATCATCCTCGTAAGTTCCCTGCTCCTCTGGTTGGGTCAAAACTGGTGATTGTGGTTGCTATTTGGTCTTCATTTGTCCCTTCGACTTTGATCCCTTTACTGGTGAAAGTGTCGATACTAGTATCACTTTGTCTATTGCAAACATTTTTTGGCGGCGGGCTGCTCCTCATACACCATTTTGAGTCCTTCCGATGTTGGGGAACTTCAGAACTTGATGAAGTGTTGAGGGTACTGTCCTCATGTTATGAATCCAATGCCTTCCAGTAGTGCGTTGTACCTCATGTTGCCTCCGATCATATGGAACTTTGTTTCTTGGATGGTCCCGGACACATTTACTAGCAAAATAATTTCTTCTTTGGTGGTTTCACTTTCCATGTTGAAATCGTTAAGTACTAGGGCTACAGGCAAAATTTGATATTGTAGGCCGAGCTGCTCCATGACACTTGCTCGAATAATATTGTCGAGCTACCTGGATCAATCAACACACATTTAACTTGATTTTTGTTCATACGGACATATATTAAAAGTGCGTTGTTGTAAGGTTGTTCAATCCCTTCTGCATTCTCGTCATTGAAAGACAAAGTCTCTTCCGGTAAGTAGTCCCGAGTTTGTTTTTCCCTTGTGATCGTCACCATGGTGTATTTGAATACCGACCTTACCAACGATCATGTGAATCACGTGCTGTGGCTCTTCTTGACTGTTTTGTCTGTTTGAATCTCTATTTTTGAAGTGATTTTTGGCTAGATCACTTAAGAATTCCTGAAGGTGCCCCTCGTTGAATAATCGGGCTACTTCCTCCCTTAGTTGTCTACAATCTTCCATTTTATGACCATGAGTGCCAGGATACTTGCATATTTGATTGGGCTTTCTCTGGGCTGGATCGGTCTGCAGAGGTCGAGGTCATCTAGTATCCTTGATACGTCTGATGGCTGAAACGATGACTGATGCATCTACACTGAAGTTATATTCCGACAACCGTGAAGCTTCTTTAGGCCCATCATCCCTGTCAAAACCATTTTTTCTCATGAGAACTCATGAACTTTGATCTCGATCATTTCTTTTCTTATTTCGTGCAAAGTTCCATCTTGACCTGATGCTTCTATGGTCCCCATTGTATGGTTAGTATCGATCTCTATTCGACCATGGCTCTCAATCGATATCCCTCCTGATTCTATCCATATGCATGTTAGGATAAACGGACCCGGAGGGAGTTCCTAGATGATCATCCTCGACCCTAATCTTCGACTGATATCGTCCCAAGTGACAGCTGGATACTCGATCAAATTTTTCTTCAACTGTTGTGAAGCTATGGAACTCCGAACATTGAGACCTTGAGTGAAGGCCTGAACAGCCCAATCGTTGATAACCGGTGGCAAATCATTCTCTCCATTTGGAATTGAGATACGAATTCTCTAAGCATCTCGTTATCTTTCTGCCTTACCTTGAATAGGTCTGACTTTCTTTTTGCAACCTTTCAAATAAATCTGCAAGCATAGCAAGTGAATCAATAGAATTAGAAGGTAAATTATGGTACCATATCATAGTACTATTCGATAGCGTCTCCCCTAATTTCTTCAGCAACACGGATTCAATCTCGTCATCTTCCAAGTCATTTCCCTTGATAGCGTATGTATATAAGGTGACGTGTTCGTTTGGATATGTCATCCCATTATACTTTAGAATCTATGGAATACAGAACTTCTTAGGGATTGACTTCGGAGCCGCACTCGGGGAAAAATGATTTTGGACAAACCTTTTGGAATCAACCCCTTTCAATACTGGTGGTGCCTCTGGGATTTGGTCGACCTGGAGTTATAAGTTTCCACTTTCTTATCATTTTCCTCAATCTTCTTTTCCCCTGTCTCGATTTGCTTTGTCAATTCCTCGAGCATATTTACAATAGCAGGATTAGTCTCTGATTCTACTCTATTCGATCTCTTTGGCACCGATTCAGCTCTATGAACAACTTCTTGTGATGGCCAGAGCTCGATCTTGCTTGATGCTCAATTCTAATTTTGGAGTTGTGCTATTACATCTTGTTGAGTCTGCAACATTTCGAATATCATTTGAAGGCTAATCTCGCCTTCTTTACCGCTCTGTGCGTTCTGACTATTCGAGCATCTCTACGAACGCTAATGTGTGGCTATAATTCATGGTTTAGCATATTATGTGCCTTGCATTATACATTCTTTAATGATAAATTACACTTTATCTGCGCGTAATGGAGTCTATTTTATGTGCAGGTGAATTGGAGATGAAAGTATAGCAAAGGGGATACTTGAACGTGGAAAGTGTACGCGAGAACACTAAAAATGAGAGGCCAGGTAAAAGCCAACTCAACCAGGATTTAGCCTGGCGAGGCCAGCCAAAGGCTAGGCTTACCTAGGATTTAGCCTGGTGAGGCCAGCCAAAGTCCATGATGAACCAGGCTTTAGCCTGGCGAGGCCAGTCAAAGGCCAGGCTTAACCAGGCTTTAGCCTGGCGAGGCCAGCCCAAGGTCAGGTCCAGTCCGAGTTTTGAAAACTTTATTTGTTTCCCAGCTTAACTAGGATTTGACCTACACATTTAGGTCTTGTCCTACAAATATAAATAGACCTAAAAATACAACTTTGAAGTAGTTTTGTGACCGGAGGCAAGGAGTATGCATGGGGGAAGTATGAGTACCCGTGAGTCACTATTGCTTCGTCCTTTGGCATTTCAAGGAGTTTCTTGTTCACCCTTGTTATTGTTTTGCTTTATTTGTGCATTGGGAACACTGCACTCTTTTAAGTGTGGGGTGGGAGAATTCTCTAGATGGTGATGTGAATTGAATTAATGCTATATCTCTCGACTTTGTTATGCCTTGAGAATAGTGAGTAATTTGGTTGTGACGCTTAGGTTCAATTTTTGACTTTTGTATAAGTACCTTAAATTATATAATCTTAAATTTGCTTAACTGCTTTGACTAGAGTGTCTTGATGAGTCCAATCCTGAGTGAGTTATGTTCCATGTGTACGTGAGGTTTGTACGTTATTCTATACATTGCATTTGATGTCTAGAATTTGTCCCGTGTGTTTGCAAAGCGAAATAGTAGTTTTGTTCAGTCTTGGAAGTGATAAAGGCATTTCTTTGTTGAGACAAATATATACATTTTACCTGCCTAATTGTTATTTATCGTAGTTAACCCCGTTGAGCCTGTAATCTTCTTTCTTTGGCAACCATATTACAAGTCTTACTCATTTTTTTTGAATTGATCATCTATTGAACCTTTTCACCTCTCATAAGCACTTGAATTATTATGAACCGTGTAAAAGTTAAATTGTGGGGTGGTTGGTGTGGCTATTAAGTAAAACTTATGAAATAAGGAGAAAGGTGCACTGTTTTGAAAAAGTAAGAGCCACTTGAATTGAAAAAAGAAGAGAAAAAATAGTTGTATTGCTGTGAAAGTATTCCGTGATAATGGAGACTCTTGATGTAATTGTGCTCAAAGAAATATGGAGTTAATATACATTTATGTGAATGTGGAGTTATGGTTTGAAAAAAGTATGAGTTTAAATGTTAAAGTATATGTATTAAAGTGCTTAGGGAGGTGTAGTCACTCATATCCAAATGTATCCTACCCGACCCGCAACCTACATTACAACCAATAAAAGTCCTACTTGATCCTATACTGAATGAGCTCAATTAGGAGAGTAGTACAATACGGGCAAGCCTATGGTGCATCTTTTGTAGCATACAAATGTTATTTCTGAGAGTGAGCGAATTCTTTCTATCTTGAGTGCGTGGAATACTCTCTTTTGTTGTGTGAGGGCACTTGATTCATGAAGGAAAGGTAATATCATTGACCTCTATGTTAGAGTAAGTGAGTAAATTATGAAATAATGGATGGTACTTGTGAATAAAATCTTGAGGTGAAGATATTACACCCTTGTGCTTAGTCTATTTTAAAGATTATTGGTATAATGAGTTAAGGGAATTGCTTAATAGGTTGTGTCTATAAGTGTAGTTTGATTGCTTAAGGACGAGCAATGTTTAAGTATGGGGTATTGATGTGTAGCTATGATTCATGGTGTAGCACATTATGTGCCTTACATTTTACATGCTTTAATGATAAATTGCACTTTATTTGCGCGTAATGGAGTCTATTGTATGTGTAGGCAAATTGGAGATGAAAATAGAGCAAAAGGGATACTTAAACGTGAAAAGTGTACGCGAGAACAGTGAAAAGGAGAGGCCAGGCAAAAGCCAGCTCAACCAAGCTTTAGCCTGGCAAGGCCAGCCTGAATCAAGCTTTAGCCTGGCGAGGCCAGCCAAAGGCCAGGTCCAATCCGAGTTTTGAATACTTTATTTGTTTCCCGGCTTGACTAGGATTTGACCTACACGTTTAGGTCTTGTCCTAAACATATAAATAGACCCGAAAATACCACTTTGAAGTTGTTTTGCGACCGAAGGCAAGGACATCACGTGGACAACTTTTGGAGGAGAAAACAATAGAGTTCTTCATCCCCCTTTCTTTTCTTTGTAATTTGTTTATGAAAAATACTTAGAAGATTATTACTATGAATATAAGTGGCTAAGCACTCTATGTTCTAGGGTTGTGGTTGACATGACTATTATCGTTTATTAATTACATCTTCGTTAATTTGGATTATCATCTTATGGTTGTTTCTCTAATTCTAGTTTTAACTTGTGAATTGTTGTAGCTACCAATTCACCCTACTATCTATGCTATGCTTGAGAAATCTGTGTTTAGATTAGAGTAGAATTAGAGAGAACTTATTTCTGAACCCGTGACTCGGGGAAAGATTTCGCGGTTAGGATAGGAATATACCTACAGTCATGCTTAATTAAATACTGTATTATATTCGTTCATGATAGATTCAATACCATAGGAATATAGTACTGATATATTGTAAGCAGGTGAATAGTACTGTGGGAACATGCTATTCATATAAATGATCCGATTAATTAGCAACCATGGATAATCTGGATTAACGAGTGTGATTATTGAACTTAATAGGATTTATAAACCAACCACAACCCTAGAATTTCCATCTCATCTGAAGTAAAATCTTGTCATACAAAATTGCATTCTTGATAATTTAGTTGTTATTTGTTTAATTTCCGCGATAGTAGATTAATAGAAAAATATCACTCTTAAATATCTTGGACAATTAATTGATTTTAGTTTACTTAGTTAACGATCAATCTAAGTTTTTGTGGGTTTGACATCCGACTTTCGAGTCACTTTATTACTTGACGACCACGTATACTTGCGTGTGTGTTTGGTCCCAACAGACGCTATTTTCGAGATCGATGCCCAAATTTCTATTAATGGCAATATAGGAGCTGGCATCGATTGGGTCCACAGCCGGAGCTCCATCGGGTTGACTGGAGGTACTCCGTTTCTGGGGCGACCATATTTTCGTTCTAGCCATGAAGACCAAGGTCATTGTCTCTGTGTGTGGGTACTACTTGAGAGTTTGACATGTTGATCCTGGAAACAAAGACACTTCAAAGAGCAAGCGTAAAATAGTGTGTTTTACGAAAATTGTATAGGGTAATCAGTATTATCCTTAGCCCCACGGTGGGTGCCAAACTATTTACCCTTAAAATTAGGTAACAATTGAATTTATGCGCGTTTTTAAGGATATGTGATTTCACCTGGCACAAACTGATAAATAAGAAATTTAACATTATAAATTAACATCAATATAAAGCAAACCAATGTGATGAACAATTGTGGCCCTCGAGCTAGATCGCTCTCAAACAACAGAGTATGCAAAAAAGTATGAACTGAACAGCAGAGCTTGAGAGAGCTTTAAGAGGGAAAAATATAGTATATTGCTTGATTATCCGTGAATATCATCATTACAAAATGATTAGGACACTCTTTATATAGTAGATGAATCCTATTTATGGTATAATTCTAATTACAGAAGCAAAGCACGTGATAGGCTAAATAACCGGTCTTAACTCGATATGTGTCGAGATTTTCACAACGATCTTTGCACAATCACATACATCTCGGCTTTCTGTTATTCGACCTAGTAGGCTTCCTTCCATCTCGCTCGATCTCTTTCTCGCTTAGGTCTCAATCACGACTGGTCTTGATCTTGATCGATGCTTTGAATCCCGAGCTCGGTACCACACCTCCATATCTCGGTCTGATATAACACGGGGCCGATCCTCGCCCTACCATCCTGGTCTCGATTAATTAACAAAATCGAGTGAGCCCGATTTCAACCGTATACAATGTTGTATACTGGTTTTACTTGTCTCGTCCAGCTTTCTATGTCCTAGTAATCCCCAGTATTTTATTAAAATGGAATCGCAATAAAATCATAGGTCTGCATGAATGGATGGAGAGGTTAAGACCACATAGTTTTCAAATATAGAAAGAACTTTAGTCTTTTTTCCACTGCCTCTCATAAAATCGGACATTTTGGGGGTAACGTAATCATAAGTTTTTATAGTTAAAAAATATTTTTAGAAGTCGTTAAATCCGAACCTTTTAATTTTCTCCAAATAGTAACGGTGCCATTAAACTGATGTCAAAAGACGATATTGGCCTTGAGAGCACAGGACGGGATGTCGGCTTCAGTTGTTGTACATAGAAATATAGAATCATTTAAGGGCAAAGGCCACTGTGGTAGAGATCTGAACATAATGACACGTGTCAGGAAGTTCGTGAGTGGGACCCTCGAGTGAGCAGACTTTTCCAGCTTCCATGTGGATACAAAATGGAGGCTGTTACCTGATTATTTACAAAGGTAAGGTCCTCTGGCAAAGTGAACACGAATGTTTGCGGGCCACGTGTCTCACTTTCTAGATCACTGTCACGTGCCCTTGGTATTCCTCAGCCTCAAGTTAGCTAATGATCTTTTAACGCATTAAGGAAGTCCTACTAATATTCTTCCTAAACGTGATCTTATTTCTTTTTTAGTTTGTATTTAAAAAAATAATCTCTTTTGCTATTTAAAATAATTTATTTTTATACAATGATTTATAACTACACAAATATATGTGCTCCATTTTACACAATAAATTCAAAAGTTTTCTCTCTTCTCTTAAACTCCGTGTCCAGTCAAATAGATTCACATAAATTGAAACGGAGGGAATACAATTTTCTATCCATTTACCCTTCAAAAATCTGGGAGCGGAGCATTGAAACAACAGTAAAATTATTCCTGTATGATTTATAGGTCATATATTCGAGTTGTGGAAGCAACTACTAATCCTTTTATGGTAGGCTATTTAAATCACACCCCTTAGGATGCATTTCTTTCCAGACTCAATGTGAATGCGAAATACTTTATACATCGAACAACTCTTTTTACCCTTAAATATTCTTTTGGTTTAATTTCATTTTAGAGGACGTGGAAGAACTTAGTACAAAGGAACAATTTAAATGACAATTTTACGAGTTTGAAATTCAATGATCAAGATCTAATTTTATTTTTCTTATTCCTTTATTAATTATACTAGAAAATGAAAGACTCTACAAGATAACAAGACCTCACTATGATCCGATGCTTTCTTGGTCTTAACACCTTTTGGAGGTTGTTACCTGTTGTATTAGTATTGTTACTTTAAATGAGATGTTTGTTTTGATTATTACTTAAATTTTATTGTATCATATTATTAAATTTGTCATTACGTAACAACGAAATGTGCCACTTTATATAACGACCGATTTGGTGTGGCCTCGTCGTTACCTTATCTTTTTCTCTCATCTCACCCTTCATTATAATTAAATAATTTTATTTTATCATTTACCATACCTTTTTATATAATATTTTTACCCCGTATCATAATTTTTCTTTATAATATTACAAGTTTATTCTTCATATTGTTGGCGCATGAATATTATAAAACAACGACAAACAATACAGTCTATCCAAACATTAAATTCATCAAACGATTCAATAAAATACGATACATTATGAAACAAGAGATTAATTATCCAAACATTGTACAATACTGAAAACAAGAGATTAATTATACAAAATATATGAATGACTACTTACTCAAAAACAATACGATACATTATGAAATAAGAGATATAAACATTGTATTTATCAAACGAAACAATATAATATAATAAGATAAAAAATTTTCACGGCTATCGATGTTTTGTACAGAAAGTAATTTAACTTATATATCTCATATATTTCGTCAAATTATTACTAATGAAAGAGCCTGATGATTAAGAAGCTTAGTTTTAAAAGAAAGTGGTTGAGCTAGAATACCAAATAGAGCACCACATGGGGTCATTAGGAGAAGACATTTTTTTTTTTTTCCTTTTTTTTCTTTTTGAAAGATTGCGCTAGTTCCAAATTGTTTGAGAGTGGTGTGATATAAGAAATAAAAAGTCAAGAGTTTTTTTTTTTGAGTGTGTATTTTTAAATTTTCCAGTCAACTGTCAATGTTATGTACTACATTGACGAAGAAGCTAATGATCTCCGATGAATCTTACTTTGTTATATAGTTATAAAGTAATATAACGATTTAATTCCAAAGTGGAAATCTGGTAATGCAGCACTATGCCGGGGTTGAATTTCTCCACGTTCAGTTCATTATTCAAACTTTTCACATATAGAAAAAAAATATTTGATTTTGACATAGAATTATTGAGTACTCCTTCAAATAAGATGTTAGAGATAGAAATAAAAGGTGAAAAATGTAATGGAACCATTACTATTACAAACCGCACTCCTGTGTATTATTGGCAACTGATTTTTTTTTTCTCCTGCATACTTGTGAAAAACGTTTTTTTTTATTGCAAATATTTTAAAAGATTTTGAAATGAGAGTGGACTTGTGAATACTGAAGAGGAAAAAAAAAAGAGAAAAGATCTAAGCCTTGAGGTCAAAACTCAATATCATTTATTACCGTTTTCTGCTTTTTTACCGAGTAAATGTAATAATGCAGTCAACTGAGTTATTTAGACGAATAAACTACCGAGACTACATTGACTTTGAAATCTAACGCGGTATAGCTTCAATGAATTTGTCAACCAAGAGTAGATAATAAGCACTTATTACTACTACTCCTTACGGTCCATGCTAGTTGTCCTAGTTACTAAATATATTTAATTCAAAAGTTTTTATTTAAAAATTAAGGTATAATTTTGTTATTTTAACTTAAATCCTCTTATTAATAGCCCCCGTTAGGCTATAGATTTTGCCTTCATTTTTTCATTTTTCCTTTGAAATCATTGTTCGTTTATAAAATATGATCATGTTTTGGGAAAAAAAAATTCAAAATTTTCAAGTTCCCAAAAACAGGTTTATGGTAGCTTCTGGGTGAAAATTGCTATTGCACTAATAAAACTTCAACTTTTCTTCAAATAAAATACATGTCCAAATACAATTTTAACTTTCACAAATTATTTTTTAACACAATTTTAATTTTTTTATTTCAAGTTTCAATCAAATCTATATCGAAACTAGGGGTGTACAAAGAAAACCGATAAACCGCACCAAACCGCTAATCCGAGTCAAACTGAAAAAAAAAAACCCGATCATGGGTTGGTTTGATTTGGTTTGGTGTTGGAAAAAATAACCCGACCATAATTGGTTTGGTTTGGTTTTACCTAAAAAAAAT
>MU757075.1:60716-73216 GCA_026770625.1 Nicotiana glauca
ATTATGTTAATATTTATTATGGCTTATTACTTAGTAATATTTTCTTTATGGATTTTAGTATTTTTGTTATTGAATATTTTAGTACAATGCTATGACTCATCTCATATTATTGTATTATTTTCTTGAAAAATACATTATATAGTTGTATCCTTGTAGGACTAGAAAAACATATATGGAGCACAAGTTATATATTTGTGGTATGAAGACTTATCGGGGGAAAAAAAACCCGAAAACCCGAAAAAAAACCGAAAAACCCGAGATTGAAAAACCCGACTTCATTGGTTTGGTTTGGTTTATAGATTTAAAAATCCGACACTATTGGTTTGGTTTGGTAATTAAAAAATCCGAACTAACCCGACCTATGTACAGCCCTAATCGAAACGCTAGCATAGTACTCATTGAATGACTAACGACGATAAATTCCTCACATCTTTGAATTATCCTCTCCATAATATATCATTATGGATTATATATCTATAAAATATTACCTCTTTAGAACAATTGCATTTTGAAGATAAAATCAAACACCGTCATGTGCAAGACCAAAAAGGAATTGGAGTATGAATCTATACTATATAATTTCCCCCTTTTTGTTTTTGATAATCTTAAAATACAACTAATATTTATATATACGAAAAAGGAATAACTAATCTTTTTGTACATATTATATTCCAATTATTGTGACCAGAGAGGAGAAATCTGTCACATTCAAGGCTTTATTGTAGCTTCTCTATTAAAAGGTCCACAAGTAGTCAAACTCTTTATTGCTATTTTGAGAAAAAGAAAAACACCTTTTTTTTGTTTGGTTAACAACTCTTCTTATATATTCATTATTGGATTACATTGTTATGCTAGACGTTTAATTCAATTTTGGTTTATATATTTTTTTAACCAAAACCATCCTAACAAATGGATATAAAGGGGTTTTAAAATAATGTAAACGCGTGAATTATACAGCAAGTCCAATTGGTAGCTATAGAAAGATTGAATTCATTAATAGTGAATTTCATGTTGCTATCCGAGTAGGTACTCTCTGTTTCTCTCATATTTAATACGACAATTCTAACATAAAAAGAATAATCCCAATGACAAGGAAATCTCTAATGTTATATAATTTTTCTCATGAAAAATATATTGAGGCTGCAAAATATACTACACATGACAACAGTTAAGTTCTTCTTTCGAAAAATAATGGGTTGTTTTAAACAAGTATAAATTCAATTTTTCCTAACTAATTAACACAATTGTTGGGGATCTTAACACAAATATACGGTCCAATTCATAGTTTATTTTTCTTAGTCGGTATCAGTGGCGGAGCTAGGATTTTCATTAAGGGGAGTCAAAATATAAAAAAACAAACTCACCAAGAAATCAAGGAGTGTCATTATATAGTATATATATTTATTTTTAAAAAAATTACCGAGCGAAACACTGTAATTTTCCGACGAAGGGGTGTCGGTTGACACCCCTTGAGTGCATGTGGCTCCGCCATTGGTCGGTATACATGGATAATTATATATATTATACCTTCGCTGACTATATTTAGTTTAAATGATTGGCGAGCAGCTATTTCTGTTAGTTTTATTTATTTATTTATGAATAAGAAATCAAGTAGAAACAAAACGGAAAACATAACACAAGATTTTTTTCCCCCACTTTACAAACAATGAACCCAAGTTTAAACAGTCACGAAAATATGTATGGAACAATTTTCCAAAACCATATCCAATCTTTCACAAAAACAAAAACAAAAAAAACAAGAAATAAGACAAAACAAACACAAAATAAAATCAAAGAAAACTTTTTTGTGTTCTTAGCGACATCAAGGCTGTATTGTATAACAAATTAATGATCATGTAATGTGTGAGTGTAATTAATTTTCTTAATACACAAAAGGAAATTTACTAGATTAAGACCCACAAGAGAAACAAAGTTAGGAAATTGGAAAATCATTTCCCCTTCAATAAAAAACAGTAGATGCTAAACACAGAAATACTACCAAACTTGCACTGGAGTATTAGCTAAAATTTTCTTTTGACAAGCACTTGAAAATGAATTTAGCCTAATGTCCTTACAGATGTCAAGATTTTTCTTGATATCCTATCCGGTTTTCCGTACCTGCATTGGAGTCCGATTAAATTCGGATCCACGCCGGAAAATTTCACATTGGAAGGGGAGGTAAAATGCTCCCTAACAAAGATGACTTCATACCCAGGGCTCGAATCCGAAACCTCACGGACTAGTAATTGAAAAATAGCTAAAATTTACAAAATCATTAAAAAATAGCCACTATATTTGCCAAAAGACGGAAAGTTCCAGCATAATATGCGGGATTATGAAGCCCATGCATATACATCTCTAGCATATTATGTTGGAACTCCATCACATAGAAAGTTACAGCATAACATGATGGTTATGTAACCATAAACTTTCAACATATTATATTGGAACTCCATCACATTATGAAATTCCAGTATATTATGCTGGAATTTTATATATAAAAACATCGAACTCCAGCATATTATGCTGGAATTTTTTCGAATTTTTAAGGATGTTTTTGTTTAGATTTAATTTTAATATGAAAAATAGCTAAATTTTAACTATTTTTAAAATTGTGACTATTTTTTAATTACGATACGTAAATGTGGCTATTTCTCATTTTTTTCACATTTTTCTTTTGCTCTTCCATATTAATCTCTGTATTGATTCGCCTGTCACTGTAAACTATTGTCCCTGAAACAAAACTGCCAAAGCATATATTCACATTAAAGAAAAAGTTAAAGAAGGAAAGGGCATTCATGACAAAAAAAATCAAGAAACTGTTACAGTTATTCAAGAATCCCCATGTCAATTTAAATAAGGGAAAATGGTGAGTCCATAGTCCTGACAAGGACAGTTTGGTAAATTTGGTATATCAAACTGGGACAGTTATAGCAAGTCTTCTCATTTCTATTCAAAGTAGCTTACCTGCAAAGTGTAGTACTAGTAGTTGTGTATATAGGGGGGAGAGAGAGAGGGAGGAGAAGAAAGCAAAGGATAAAAGAAAGGAACAAATTACAAGTGAGAACAAGGCATCATTTCCTATAGCTATAGCTCTTGTACCTTCTTTCCTATAGCTCTGAATCTTCCTCAAAGTTTGTGTTCAAGATAACAGTTTTCTGTTATATTTTTGGCCAATATAGCTTCTTTTGATTTGAGGGTGTCTTTGATTTGGTTCTTTCTTTGAGTTCGGCATATGGGGTTTTAACCAGAAAGGTAGATTGGCTGAGGAGAATTAGATTGGAAATGTCTTTTAAGAACAGAGGAGTAGTGGAACCGCAATCAAGAAGTGTTATTTCTCAAAAATGGACTCTTTTTCTTTGTATAGGTAGTTTTTGTGCTGGAATGTTCTTCACCGCCAGGTAATTTAATTCACTTTTTAATGGAAATTTACATTCTTTTTTGTTATATTTTCCTATGTGAATTCAACCAATTTTTGATATCTTCACTTTTTCTTAATTGCGCTATTTTGAATCTGGTGGTTTAACAGGAAGGATTATTGGTAATATTATTATTTCAAGATTGATATTATACTGTGTGTTTGAAAAATGAGATTTTGTGGTGTTATTTCTGTATAAACAAAATAATCTTGGAGTGTTGTTAATCTTGGAGTGTTGATGATGTTCAATTCTTACTTTTTTGAAATTTCTGAGTCTTCTATCTGATTTTCCTATATTTTCCTTTTGTGTAATGGTAAATTTACAAAATGAAATGGTAAAGCAGGTATAGATCTGTAATCACATTCTGGTTGAGATTTTACAAAACTGTATATTTTAGGCCTCAAAATAACCTTTGATCGTCAATTGGCTTATTTCCCATTTCAGAATTAATGGAAAGTTCAAGCTATGTTATTCTCCCTCATTGTCCCCTTTCATCCTCTTTTCTGGCATTCCCTTTTTGTTACTGTTCTTTTTCTTCTTTACCTTTGCACACTGAACAAATTCGCATACATGTTTATTCATCATCTCGAGCTGAGGGTTTTTTGGAAACAGGTTCTCCACCTCCGCAGCGTAGGGGTAAAGTGTGCGTACACACTACCTTCCCCAGACCCCATTAGTAGGATTTTACTGGGTTTGTTGTTGTTGTAAATAATAATATGTTGAATGTCATATAAGAATAAGGATCCAGGTATTTTGACAAAAAGGATTTGGATTTTGGAAACTATATAGTGCAGATGGTTATAAACAACAGTTAGTTATAGGAGCATTCTAGAATATTGTAAAACTACTCCTTTGATATTGAAACATCACTTTTTACTCTAGCTTTGCAAATATTATATGTAATGATCTTTCTTTGTGAGTATAAACTCTTGAAAAATAATATTCTATAATAACACAAGTGTCTGATGTTGCAGAATGTGGACGGTTCCTGAAACAAAAGGTGGTATTACAAGAACAACTGCAGTAGAAGCTGAAAGACTCAACTTAGTTTCGGAAGGTTGCGATACAAAATTTGTGAGTATTTCTGTTCTAGTTTTTGTATTAAAATCTCCAACTTGAGCCTCAAATTCTTGTTTAATCCCCATAATAGATATCTTAGATGTTATCTTGTGTTCTTTCAGTTGCAGCAGAAAGATGTAAAACTAGTATCCAAAGATGTTTTCGGAGAAGTTTCTAAGACACATCATGCTCTTCAGTGAGTTCTGCTCAATACTCTTTTTCTTTCCTATTATTGTTTAGTAGTAAGTTTTAATTTCCTATGACTGCATATCTTATACAGGACACTAGACAAAACAATTTCAAATTTGGAGATGGAGTTGGCAGCTGCAAAGGCCACTCAGGAGTCGATTCTTAGTGGTGCTCCTCTATCACAAGACATTGAGAAGGGTGATTCACCTAGAAAAAGAAAATATTTTGTGGTGGTAGGAATAAATACCGCATTTAGTAGCAGAAAAAGAAGGGATTCAGTTCGTGCGACATGGATGCCACAAGGTATGGACTGTTCCCATGCCGTTTTCCCCTTCTAGTTTATGTAACTCATCTTTTGGTGACCATTGCTTCTATCTGATATCTGACCTTGTCAATAATAGGTGAAAAACGAAAGAAGCTGGAAGAAGAGAAAGGAATCATCATGCGCTTTGTCATTGGTCATGGGTAGGTACTTAAGAAGTTGAAAATGTTTAGCGATTTTATCTGCAGATGTATAGACAGCATAGACTTTAAATTTGCGGACTAATAAAGCTATAAACTTGTCGTGCAGTGCCACGCTAGGGGGTATATTGGACAGAGCTATTGAAGCTGAGGACCAAAAGCATGGTGATTTCTTGCGCTTGGTAATCCTCTCTCTATAATTAGCCCAATATGTACTAACTCTATTCTCATGAAATTGTCCTCATAAATAAGCTTTGGTAACATAACGCTGCTGCCTTTGAACAGGATCATGTGGAGGGTTATCTAGAATTGTCTGCCAAGACAAAGACTTATTTTGCCACTGCTGTTAAGCTATGGGATGCAGAGTATTACGTTAAAGTTGATGATGATGTCCATGTAAATATAGGTAACTGAATTTGTGACATTATTTTCCACACTGGCAATAGCATAATCATCTTACATGTCTTACTTCCCATAATAAATTAGCTTGATAAATGTTTATGGAATACATCCTAAGAGGAACCTGGCTAAAGTTTGTCCAAGTTTACCAACTCGTCAGCGCAAATATAAGTGGTGTCCCCTGACTAGTTTGTTTTCTTTGCTATATCAAGCTCATTTTCTACTTCTGTTTCAGGTACACTGGCAGAAACACTGGCGAGGCACCGTAAGAAGCCTCGTGTGTACATTGGGTGCATGAAATCTGGTCCCGTGCTAGCTCAGAAGTGAGGCTTTTAGTTTCTTTAGTGAATTCAATTTAAATTCCATTACTTTAGCATCTTATAATTTTCCATTGAACAGGGGAGTACGATACCATGAACCAGAATATTGGAAATTTGGTGAGACGGGAAACAAGTACTTCCGTCACGCTACAGGCCAGATATATGCCATTTCAAAGGACCTGGCTTCCTACATATCAGTAAACCAGTTCAGTATTTTCCTGTCTTTTTTTTCTAGTTATATGGACTGAACACAATCAAATAGAATGATTTCCTCCCCTTTTGTTTTGAAATTCTGATCATAATCTTCTCGATTGTTGCAGGCATGTACTACATAAATATGCCAATGAGGATGTGTCTCTGGGAGCATGGTTTATTGGACTTGACGTGCACCATATAGATGATCGCAGATTATGTTGTGGTACTCCACCAGGTAAAGCTTTCTCCTTTTAATGCTTCTTAATGTGCTATCATAATAAGACTTTATCTCCCTCAAGATGTTGGCCGAGAGAGATGGAAAGGATGAGAATCATGTGAAAAGCTTGGAATGTGATTGCGCTATGTTGAACCTAGTTCCATTGTGTTGCAACTCGTACACCTATTCAGTTTTCGTCTTCCTATTATCACATATATTATTTAAAGCAAAACACTTTTGCTGCAGATTGTGAATGGAAGGCTCAGGCAGGCAACATCTGTGTTGCTTCATTTGACTGGACTTGCAGCGGAATATGCAGGTCCGTTGACAGGTTAAAGGAAGTCCACAGGCGGTGTGGGGAGGGGGAGAACGCTTTATGGAAAGCTGCAATCTGAGCACATGCATTCCTTCCAGACTCAGGAAGGAGATGATGTCAATGCTTTATGTCAAAAAAATTTCTCATTTTATTGCTCGAGAGTACAGATATATACACGTTATACACACGGATGGATCAAGAGAAGGATTGCGGGGAAGAGAAAGAGGGCCAAGGCCTTAGCTGTAACGTTCTCCATTTTTGTAGAGAAGAACGGCTGCCAAAGCGGTCACGAGAAGCAGGCAATGGCTCTCACCACTCTTTTCTTCTTGTTTACCACTAGGCTGAGATGTAAGTCATAATTCACTGGTTACAAAATCTTAATAAATGTAAGTCATTTTTTTGGAGGACCTGCACCAACTAGTATACACTATATATTTGCTGAAATGTGGTGTCATATTGCATTTCACACTAATAATGCACCATAATTAAAGTGAAAAAAAAGTCCTTCCAATTTCATTTTCAAGAAACCTTTAGGTAAAAATAAGGAAGATAATTGCATTATATAACATCTATAATTTCTTTGAGAATACAAGTAATAGTAGGAGAGGGAGCATAGTTTGTTCCCAGCTTCAACTGCGTCTTTGTTGCTACTTGGTAAAGCAGATTCACATAGTAGTTAAACAAGAAACTTTTAGGGGTCGTTTGGTTTGAATATAAGTTATGCTAGGATTACTTATGTTGGGATTTGTTATCCTAATATTATTTTTTATTGACGGTTTGGTATGTTGTATTAATCCTGAGATTGTCAAATTTACTGCTTTATCCTGGGATAACTATCCTGAGATTACTATTCTACCCTCTAGCAGATATAAGTTATCCCAATACTATATTTAATTCTGGATAACTTATTCCAGGAATAGTAATCAAACAAGGGATAAGGCGGTACTAAATTTTTATCCCAGAATTATTTTTGTTTATCCGTTGTACCAAACGACCCCTTAGGGAATGATATTGCCAATACTTCACTCAAAGTATATATGGTAAGAGATCCATTAATAGACAGTATTAGGTGATGTTTTAACTAACAAGTATTAGGTGATGTTTCAACTGGTAATAGTTCAAAACAGTAGTCTTTTATTGCAGGTCTCTCTTAAATGTATTATACGACACATTTGTCAAATAAATGAGAATGATAGTCTAAATTCTTTCACAATGGCATTAATTGGAAGGAACCGTTCCAGAGCTAGAATGGAAGTAGGGGAATAGATGGCATCAATGAGAGGGAAATTTTCTGCTGACTTCCTGTGGACTATGAAGACTAATAAATTACTCATTAAGTCCCCAAAGATCGACTGAAGTTGCTATCTGGTCCCTGCTATTTATAAGCTAAATGTAGTAAAACTAATAGAACATGGGGGGCAAAAATAGCTAAGAACAAAAGGATATTGTACTTGTAGTGGCATAAGCATAAAATACTCATAGGTTGGCACAGTCTTATTTTCTAATCGGAAAAGGTCCAAAT
Source organism: Nicotiana glauca (assembly GCA_026770625.1). Classification (NCBI taxonomy): domain Eukaryota; kingdom Viridiplantae; phylum Streptophyta; class Magnoliopsida; order Solanales; family Solanaceae; genus Nicotiana; species Nicotiana glauca. Next base: position 68,815 of record MU757075.1, read on the forward strand.
ATGGCCATGTACTCTACGAAATCGAGCATATTTCTCTTCGTTAATACTTTAACCTATATATGTCCTTACCGTCACATAATTGATCCATATATGCATTTACCGTCACATAGTTGGTCCATATATGCCTTTTTCGAAATGGAATCCACGCAAACTAATTAGCTCTTTTTTTAATTGAATTAAAGTGTATTACAAGAACTATCTTCTTTTTATTAGTACTTTTTTTTTCTTTACCTTTCTCTTTTATTTCTTCTTCTTCTTCTTCTCTTTTTTTCCCCATTTTTCTTTCTCCCATATCCGATTTCCTTCATTGCCGATGCCTTCTCCATTTCCGTCACTAATTTTACGTGATATTATTCCTAAAAATCAAACCTACACCACCAAAACCTTCCAAGCGTGAATGCTCTGGTTCTTCTGAAAAGAAGGAGATGAAAATTGTCGGAGAAAATTTTCGGTGGTATTAATTTGGTGAAGGTAGGATATGATTATTCAGATTTTAAAGGTGTTGTTCACCGTATAGCTTTAGATCTAAAGACCTTCAAAATCTGAATAACCATATCCTACCTTCGCCCAATTAACACCACTGAAAAAATTTCTCCGAAAATTTCCATCTCCATCAGGTCAGAAGAACCTGTGGGGTTTTTGATAGTAAAATTAGCAGGAATTCATGAGTTTTGTCAAGTTAAATTGGTGACGAAAATGGAAAAGGCACCAGCAATGGAGGAACTCGGATATGGGAGAAAGAAAAAGGAAAAAACAAGAGAAGAAAAGAAATAAGAAGAAAGAAAAGAGAAAGGTAAAGAAAAAAATACTAATAAAAAGGAAATAGTGTTTTTAATGCATTTTAGTACAATTAACGAAAGAGCTACTTAGTTTGTGTGGATTTCGTTTCAAAAAGTGATGGTAAAAGCATATACGGGCTATAGTATTAACAAAGGGCAAATATGCTCAATTTCGTATTGTACAAGGGCATATTTTGACCTTTTCCGTTTTCTAATAAATTATTATAAGCAGTAAGAGGACCAATGAAGCCTAGTTATTGTAATAGGAAGGCATGTTGAAGAAAGAAAATTTTGCCATATAGGAGTATCTTTTACGTGGTTTTAGTCTTTCCATAGTTTTAGCAGAACTGGGGCTATTCTCTCATATTCAGTTCCGAGACTAATAGATACAATACAAATTTGTTCAACCCGAGACTGTTTTATATATCATCTTTATATGTCACTCTCACTTTGCTGGCACGCATCGCCATTTAATGGTCCAATGTGACAAGTCTATTTTCCATTAATACACGAAAGATACATACTATAGAATCTATGATAAAAAATGGCAAAATTGAATTTCTGTTTACATTCCAATTGTTTCTGGACATAAGGCAGAACAAAATTTCCTGTGGATATGTTATTTTGGTTTGGGCAAAAGAAGAGAAACAGTAATAGTAAATAGCAAAATATCAAAGTGTTGGAACTAAATTGGGACTCTACGATATCTTGGGAAAATAGGCAAAGCATAACTCTTTAAAATGACTATTGCAAGTAGCAAACGCCCAAAGGACTATGTATTGTGCATGGCTGACACAAAGAGCTATGCCCTTATTTTATATCCTATACTTTCATACTAGAAAATGTTGCTGAAAATATAATTTGACTTATATACATTGACAAGTTGGGCTATCAGTGTAATTTTACCTGTTAGCAAGTTGCATATCTCTTAGTATGTTTTAGTAGATAATTAGTTCCGTTAAATATATGCAATTACTTGTAATTATCAGTCAGGTAATTTTTTTCCCTTTAAGCTCATGAAAATAAACTGCATGTAGTTGGCTTTGTTCCTTTCAGGCTGCTTATATAGATTTATGCCAATCCCCCACCCAACCTTTGCTTCTAATTTGGAAACTTTAAGTATTTCTCTCTTTAGAAGGGCCGGCTTGGCTCAGCGGTAAGCTTGCTTGCCGTGGAGTATCAGGTCGCGGGTTCGAATCAGCCTCTCTGCAAAGCAGAGGGAAGGCTGCCTAGAGTATTCCCTTCCCCAGACACCCACGAAGTGGGTATTGAACTGGGTCGGCCCTTTTAAGTATTTCTCTCTTTCTATGAAGAAACATAGACTCAGAGCAAATATAATCTCCGTCTTTTGACTCAATCAGGAATCTGAAAAATGGGCTCGGTCTTACTCCTATGCACAGCAAACAGAGAATTTTAGACAACAGAAAGAACTAAGCACTGAAATAATAGAAGATTTTAAAGAATGTTGCAGAGAAAACGCGGGAAGGGGAGCCTTGGAGCAATGACAAAGTTGTCTCCGCGTAACTTATAGGTCACGAGTTTGAACAGTGGAATCAGCCACTGATACTTGCACCAAGGTGCGCTACTTGCATCATACTCGTTGGAATGGCCCTTGCTCGGACCGTGCATGAATGCGGATACTTTATTTATTGCAGACGCGACCTACCAGGTGAAAATAATTGACAACATTGTATTCCTTCACGAACTTAAATATAAAAAAACTTATAAACTAGAGACACGTGATATTGGCACGGCTCAATCAAAAAGTAGGGTCAAAACTAGTTTGACAACTGCTTTCTCATTGAACCGCACCAATATCTCGTATGATATACCTACAAGCTGAACATCCGTTGTTCCTTTTGAATTCAAAAAAGTTCCCTCCTCCATCATCTGTTATAAAGCAAAAAGAAAATAAACGTCGCTAGGATTTTGAAAGATGTAGGGCAAAAATAAGGCTGAAAGATACCAGTTCATAAAAGAAGCATTTTCTGAGTTTGAGGGGCCAAAGGTGTAATGAAGAATTGAGGAAATGTGAATATTTGAAGACAAAGAAAGTTGTGAAGGGAGGAATTGAAGTTAAGAGAAGGGAGAAAATGAGAAAAGTATGCAGCATTAAAGAAGTAAGCAATAAATGAGCCAACTACTCAACAAGAAAGGAAGTTGGAAATTAAGTAAAGAAGGTGAAGGAATCGTGAAAGCAAGACTCAAAAAGGAGACATAAAACTGAAGCTATTAATACATATCATTTAATGGGCATGGAGTAGGACAGAGGATGTTTGCTTCTGTTCAAAACTTTGTATTCAAATCAACTTTTCTTGTTGGCGCTCTCTCTTTGCCCCTTAAAAAACTGAAACTAATAGTATTGAATTAAAACTATAGTTGGTAGTATTTGTGATCCATGTGTACTATGTTGTGGTAGGGAATTGTTGTCCAACCAAAGACTAGACAACAATCCCTTCCTTCTAGGGCAGAAAAATCATGACTATTTTAAGCACGCTTCCTTTGGCTTGTTCAGAATGGTAGTTTGAAGTAAATGGGAGTATTTATTCTCAACAAATTGGTTCAAGTAGGACAAAGTCATCAGAATTATGGTATCAGAAAACTCATTGAAACGGCTATTTGTCTAGCTTTTAGAATGTGCTTTGGGTTTTAGAGCTGCTAATTTGATCAACATAACATGTACTAGTACTTCTCAAGGTTTTGTCAAGCTAATGAAATTCACCTTGTTAAGCATAATTTCCAAAGTCATTTTATTGCCACGAGCAGGGGCGGAGAAAGCCCCTAGGCTATGGGTTATGCCAAATCCAATAGCTTTAGTTCAAACCCTATATTTGTCTTAAAAATTCATTAAATATGTATAAATTATTAATTTACAACCTAGTAACTTAAAAAAACTAGAATCCTGAAGCCATAAGCTTAAAATACAAGCTCCGCCCACAAGACTAGTAATGCTTCCATGCTAGGCAAAACTAGAAGTACTACATCAATGGAGTTCTCGACAATTCCACTGTGGAGTTGATCTTTTTATTGGAAAACTACGTCCTCGCTCGAGGTTTCAATTTCTTAACAGTAGTACCTCCATTGACTTCGGCTTTACAGACATCTTATTAAAGGGCTCTACCTTGGCTTCCTCATTCTTATGTGCCAAGAATGATCTAATTAAATCTTTTGAAGCTGATATGTAAAATACATTAGAATAATTTAAATGGAGTTTTCCGGAGAATAAACTCCGAGAAGGTAAAGTAGAAATTAGTATGATAAAATAGGCAAAATGAATAATTGAAGGGATGTGGCGCAGTTTAGTGGCAAGTTTGTTAAGTTGCCAAATCCGTTGTGATTGTATTTCCAATACTAGGTATCACTTTCAAGTCCCCCAACAAATCCATTCTTCTGAATCGCCCAGAAAGAGAAAAAGAAGAAGAAGAAAAATCCTAACCTCGCGGCCAATCTTTGGAGATATTCTGCCTTTCTTAGCTTTAAGAAGGTGCAAGCTCGTGGCCCTGACTCGTTAGCCCCATGCATAAAACTTGGAGTGTGGATATACATGACAAAGGGACCGAGCTAAACTTAGCTAGGGTACAGTCAAACTTCTCTACTTTAGTCATTCTCTTTAACAATACTTT